>JAESUZ010001318.1:0-50297 GCA_017311185.1 Proteles cristata cristata | reverse complement strand
AAGCCTGTCCAAGACAAGAATAGAAAGAATCATAATTATCAAAAGCAGAAAATAGGTATCAACCCTTCTATTGACAAACTACCAACACACACCCTAATCCCACACAAAACCCCAGTTATTTTAGAAGAATGGGGTATCATACTTACTGCCTCAGAATTTCCTTCTTCACAAGCATATCAAGAACATGTTCGTCTGATCTCACAGTTCATGAGTTCAAGCCCCGCATCAGGCTCTGTGCAGACAGCTCAGAGCCTGGAGCCTACTTCCAATTCTGTGTCTCCCTTTCTATGTCCCTCCCCAACTCATGCTCCGTCTCTATCAAAAATAAATAAACATTAAAATAAAAAGTTTTTTTAAAGAACATGTTCCTCAAGAAGTAAACAAACACCATCAACTTAATCACAGAATACTTTTTCTCTTTATCAACATAGTATAATGTTCTCACATTTATAAACGGTTTCTACAAAAACAAAGATGAACTTCATCTTTGACTTCATCAAGACAAAAAAGCTTCTGCACAGAGAAGGAAACAGACAGCAAAACTAAAAGGCATCCGATGGAATGGGAGACAATATTTGCAAATGACAGATAAACGGTTAGTATACAAAATCTATAGAGAAATTATCGAACTAAACACCCCAAAAACAAATAATCCAGTGAAGAAATGGGCAAAAGATGTGAGAACACACTTCTCCAAAGAAGACATCCAGATGGCTAACCGACACATGAAAAGATGCTCAATAGCATTCATCATCAGAAAAATACAAATCAAAACCACACCGAGATACCACCTCACACGTGTCAAAATGGCAAACATTAACAACTCGGGCAACAGATGTTAGCAAGGATGTGGAGAAAGAGGATCTCTTTTCCACTTCTAGTGGGAAGGGAAACTGGTGCAGCCACTCCAGAAAACAGTATGGAGGTTTCTCAAAAACTAAAAAGTACCCTATGACCCAGCAACTGAACTACTAGGTATTTATCCACGAGATAAAAGTGTGCTGTTTTGAAGAGGCACATGCACCCCAACATTTATATATCGACAATAGCTAAAATATGGAAAGAGCCCAAATGTCCATTGACAGATGAATGGATAAAGATGTGGTATATGTATATATATAACAGAGTATTACTCAGCAATCAAAAAGAATGAAATCTTGCCATTTGCAACTATGTGGATGGAACTGGAGGGTATTATGCTAAGCAAAATTAGTCAGAAAAAGATGATACCATATAACCACTCATGAGTAATTTTTATAATTTTTTTTTTTTAATTTCTGAGAGAAAGAGACAGCACGAACAGGGGAGGGTCAGAGAGAGAGGGAGACACAGAATCTGAAACAGGCTCCAGGCTCTGAGCTAGCTGTCAGCACAGAGCCCGACTCAGGGCTTGAACTCACAAACTGTGAGACCATGACCTGAGTCAAAGTTGTATGCTTAACCAACTGAGCCACCCAGGTGCCCCTCATATGAGGAATTTAAGATACAAAACAGAGGAACATAAAGGAGGGGAAGCAAAAATAATATAAAAACAAGGATGGGGACAAACATAAGAGACTCTTAAATATAGAGGGTTGCTGGAGGCGTTGTGGGAGGGAGTGATGGGCTAAATGGGTAAAGGGTATTAAGAAATCTATTCCTTAAATCATTGTTGCACTCACTATACGTTAATTAACTTGGATGTAAATTTAAAAAATTAAAAATTTTAAAAGTATGGCTAATAACTAGAGGAAAAAAAGATTATTATCAACAGTCACCATGGAAATTCAAATTTATAACCACTGGAAGATAGTATCATACACCCATGAGAACAGCTAAAATTGAAAAGACCAACAATCCCTTGTGCTGATTGGGATATGGGCTGACAGAAACTCCTATGCCTTGGTGTTGAGAATGTAAGATGGTGCAACCAGTTTGAAAAGAATCTAGTAGTTTCTTATAGTTTCATATATATCTACCACATGACCCAGCAATTCTGCTTCTAGGTTTTTACTCAAGAGAAATGAAAGTATATGTCCACAAAAACACTTGGTCACAAATGTTCTCAACTGTCTTATTTATTTATTTTAATTTTTTCTTTAATGTTTATTTATTTTGGAGAAAGAGAGAGACAGAGTGTGAACGGGGGAGGGGCTAAAAAAGAGGGAGACACAGAATCCGAAGCAGGCTCCAGGCTCTGAACTGTCAGCACGAAGCCTGACATGGGGCTTGAACTCATGGACAAGATCATAACCTAAGCCAAAGTTGGATGCTTAACCAACTGAGCTACCCAGGCGCCCAATCAACTGTTTCATTTAAAAAAAACAAACAAAAAATCGAAATGGGAACAACCCGACTGTCCATAAACAGACTGTCATATTCCTACAATGGGATACTGTCTGTGCCACATTTCAGGTAGGTCTTCAGGGCCTAGCTTGTAAATTTAACTACCATTTAGAACACTGCTCCAAACAAAACTTTTGGTGCATCTTCAGAGTTTCCCATCAGAGCCAACCCAAAGAGTCTAATTCTGTAACACCTGGCCTAAACACCTGGTATTTCTAGACACCTCTGGATGCTGAAAGCCATAGCACATTCTCCCTAGCCAACAGGTTTCCAAATTTTCAGCCTCAATTCTATAATCACATCCTACCTAGAGAAAATACAAAAGGGCAAATAGACTCTCCTTATTCTTGAAGTCAAGTGAAACAAACACAACCTTCTTAACACTGACAGCTTGGCCGGACCTCTCGGGAAATAGGTTTCTATTCTACCCCGACCACCCCGACCTGGCTGCTCCTGGCTCAGAGGACACACGACCTCCCAGTCTTCTTCCTTCTACCTCCTTATGGCCGCTTTCATGTCTAGCAGACCCCCAGTCTTGCCTCTGGGGCTGTGATCAGATCTGGGATATTCCTATATTTCTTTCAGTCCTGCTGCCACCAATGCAGCTGACTGATAAGCAAACTTTTTTATTTAAATACTGCAGAAGTTAAAAAAATAACCTGTTTTCATTTTTCAAATGTGCACGCACAAGATTGGAATTTAATTTTTTGCAGGGAAAAAATATTTTAAAATAAAAGTTGAGTTCATACCTGTTTCAGAAAAGATTCCAGAGCTCAATGTGCAGCTTTCTTCACTTCTACATTCGTATGGCTACACCATTGTGACACTACTTCAAACAAAGAGACATAGTTGTCCATGAGGCAGGTGCTAAACTGAGATGCATGCAGGGTAAATAAGCATAAGCCAGCTGCAATCGAAAAAACCATTATATTTAAAACAGAATAACAAAAGGCAGAACAAAAAAACTAAGAAAGCTTCAGTCAAAACTAAGACTGTTCATCATCCAGATGGCCAACAGACACATGAAACGATGCTCAGCATCCCTCCTCATCAAGGAAATACAAATCAAAACCACACTGAGATACCACCTCATGCCAGTCAGAGTGGCTAAAATGAGCCAATCAGAGAACTCTAGATGCTGGCGAGGATGGGGAGAAACGGGCACCCTTCTACACTGTTGGTGGGAATGTAAACTGGTACAGCCCCTCTGGAAAACAGTGTGAAGGTTCCTCAGGAAACTAACAATAGAATTCCCCTAGGACCCAGCAATAGCACTGCTAGGAATTTACCCCAGGGATACAGAAATGCTGAGGCATAGGAGCACATGTACCCCAATGTTCATAGCAGCACTCTCCACAATAGCTAAAACATGGAAAGAGGCTAAGTGTCCATCAACAGATGAATGGATTAAGAAGATGTGGTTTATCTATACCATGGATTACTACATAGCAATGAGTAACAATGAAATCTGGCCATGTGTAGCAACATGGATGGACCTTGAGGGTGTTATGCTGAGCGAAAGAAGTCAGGCAGAGAAGGACAAATATCATATGTTTGCACGAATAGGAGGATTAGGAGGAACTTGACGGAGGACCAAGGGGGAGAAGAAGGGCGGAAATGGTGGGGGAAAGGGAGAGGCAAACCATGAGAGGCTCTTGAATGCTGACAAAAACTGAGGACTGATGGATGTGGGGGGGAGGGGGGAAGGGCATGGAGGAGGACACTTGTGGGGATGAGCACTGAGTGTTATGTGGAAACTAATTTGACAATAAACTATTTGTAAAAAAAAAACAAAAAAAAAAAACTAAGATTGTTCATGAAGATCCACTATCTTTATAATAACTTACAGATCCTAATCACCGTTCTAATGCTGCCAACCACCATTTGAATCAACAGGCCAGTGATCCCCAAACAAAGTTCAGAAGTAGGATCACGGCTTATTTAAAGTCAGAATCAAACAATCTGGAACCCCTGAAAGGTGTTCTAAAGCAATTTTTTGACATTATGTAATATAAGTGTGACCATATAACTGGAGTTTGTATGCTAAACACAAAGTCTCTAAAAGCCTCCTGTAAATAACTGCACGTGAAACATCACAGACATTATCACACTTACTTTCACTCATAGTTTAAGCAAATGTTTACTCAAGAATTCAATTTATTAATTTGTAATTACCCACAGTCTTACCTAAGGGTACAGCATATCTCTTCAGATCAATCTATTAAAAAAAAAAATTACCATCAATGTTTAACAATCACAAGTCTTAGCTATAGAAGAATTAGAATAGTATTAGTCCTACCTGAGGACGAATTGCCTTTAATGTAAAATCAAAAATCTCCCTTGAAGTCTGGGGATCTGGGTAAAAACAGAAAGAAGCCTGTTACAAATCCCAACAGTATTATCTGACAAACCTCGCAAATGCTTTACAACCAACACGATTAAGGAATCATGTCTGCTATCATTCATTTCAGCTGGTGAGCTGCAAGCTACGACTGCTACACTTATTACTGTAGTGAAAAAAGAAGAAAATGTGAACTAACGAAATGGGTTTCAATTCCAACTCATCACCTACAAGCTCTGTTAAGTAATCTCTCAGAGCCTCAGTCTTCTTATCTATAAAAAGGGACACTAAACAGCTTCTCTGAGAGTTGTTTGGAAGATTACATAAGCCTAAACACATGACCATCCTCCTGGGACTTCCAGGCATTCCTTCAGCACACGGTATATGCCACAGTACACATTACAAATATGAATAAAATATGATCTTTGACCTTAGTAAACTTATCACCCTAAAGAGAAAATTAAACAGGCGCACAAGTATAACCCAAGGCTCGTATCCTGACCTGATGGACATCACATCCATCTCCCACAAGGAGATTCACCTCAGCTGTCCAGACACCAGGCTTTACTTATCATTAAGCTCTCTGCCTTTGTAACAGTGACTTCCAAACCAGACAGGCTCAAAAATTGTTTGCTTTCATGGACGGGACTAATACATTTGAAAGCAGAGACCAAATGTGACAGAAAATAGAGGGAGAAGGGGTCAGAGAGGACTTAAGAGGATAAGAAACATAGAGATAGTTAAAAAGCTCCTCTGGGGCGCCTGGGTGGCTTAGTCGGTTAAGCGTCCGACTTTCGCTTAGGTCATGATCTCGCGGTTCGTGGGTTCGAGCCCCGCGTCGGGCTCTGTGCTGACTGCCAGCTCAGAGCCTGGAGCCTGTTTCAGTCTGTGACTCCCTCTCTCTCTGACCCTCCCCTGCTCACGCTGTCTCTCTCTCTCTCTCCCAGAAAAAAAATAAAACATTAAAAAAAAAAAGCTCCTCTGGAATTTCATACAAGGAGAGATTTCTTCTGGCTGTGAGTATTCAAGACAGGATTTGCAGACAAGGCAGCACTTGAGCTGGGCCTAAAAGAATGGAAACTAACTGTAAAAAAGGTCATTCTAATACCAAGTAACTATGTAAACGGAGGAGTGCAGACTCAAGGGTACCAGGCACGTGTCAGCGCACAGCTGGCCTAGAATGTGTAGACTCAGTTCAACACAGTGTGAGGCACAGGGATGGAAGGGCCTTAGCTCTGAGTGGTGGGAAGGGATACCACCTCCAGGGTCTGCCTCTCGCTGTCCATTCTCCTGTGTCCACCTCTGATTTTAAGTTTATTTATTTATTTTGAGAGGGAGCAACTGAGTACAGAGGAAGGGCAGAGAGGGAGAGAGAGAATCCCAAGCAAGCTCCATGCTGTTAGCGCAGAGTCTGACTCGGGGCTTGAACTCAAACCATTCAGATCATGACCTGAGCAGGTATCAAGAGTCAGACACTCAACTGACTGACCTATCCAAGCGCTCTTCCACCTCTGCTTTCTAGTGGACCACTCCCTCTACAAGGATGCTCTTGTATTTACTTTTCTGTTGCAGTAAAATATATGTAACAGTATTTACCATGCTAACTATATGTAAGTGTACAATTCCGTGGCATTAAATACATTCACATTCTTGTATACTCACCACCATTATCTATAGCCAAAACGTTTTCATCATCCCCTACAGAGGGATGTATCCATTAAACACTGACACCGTCCCCACCCCCTAGGAACCTCAATTCTACTTCATGAACGTCCCTGTTCCTGCTGCCTCATATTTATACCTTTGTGACTGGTTTACCTCACTTAGTATAATGTCAAGTCCACATGTTGTAGCAAGGGGACAGTATTTCCTTCTTTTATAAAGGCTGAGTGATATTCTGTTGTGTGTCTATACCATATTTATTTATTCATTCATCTGTTGATAGACACTTGTGTTGTTTCTCCTTTTTTGGCTAGGAATATAAGTGTATGAACTCTAGTTATCTATTTGTAAAAATCCTCTCTGACCACCATGTCTCCATCAGCTATACTATATTTCTTTGGTCTCTTCTGTGAAGATTTCTCTAACGGGTTTTATGCAGATAGCCTCCACTTCCTCCCTTCCATTCCGACCTTGTCTTCACCGTAACCCTCAAACTGCTCTGTCTAGCCTATCCTGACACTCAACTGAAGCTGCCCTTGTTGAGCTGGGCTAACTCTACAGCTCTGGTAGCTTTGCATTCAAACTCCTCCCAGGGCAAAGCCCCTTACATCCGTGACCTGCACCTACTCCCTAGGTAATCTGGCCCACACTCACTGCTTCACATATTACCTCTATGCTGAAGACTTTCAAATTTATATCCTGATGTCTAATTTCTCCTACAAGATTCAGTCTTACAGATACAATGCACACTTAACATCTGAGATGTTCCATAACATGGTAAACATGTCCAAAACAAAAGCCAGATTTTTGCCTGAAACCTATCCTCCCCCATCCCATCCTGCTTAATCACGACTGCAACACTTCAGTTGCTCACAGCCATCCTCAAGAGCAAAGTCTTTTAATACTATACTAAAACAAATCTCACATCCAATGGCAGCAGTCAAGGAGACCTTTCTAAAACATCAACTACTCATACCTATTCATTAGAGAAAAGACATGGCTTCCCATCCCATCTGGAATGAAATTCCAGCTCAGGAGCCCCTCATGCACTGATCCCACATCTTGTGCCATCTCTCCCCCAAGCACTCTGTGTGCGCCACTGAGCTACAGACATGCCAACTTTCCTGAACCCCTCTGACCCTTGTGCGCTGGCCAGGCTTGAGGCCTGAGTACTTGCCGGTCCCTCTGCCTGGAAGGCTCTTTTGAGCTCTCTCCCAGCTGGCTCCTTGACATCCTATTGGCCTTAGCTTCTGACTGTCTCCTCAAAAAGAACCAGCAAGCTGGGTATACCTTCCAACCTCTCCACACTCTTGATATTCCTATTCACTGTACCAAACCTGTTTGCATTATTGAACCTCGAAATCTGTAATAGCTTGTTCATGTCTACTAGTCCGTTTCCTCTACTAGACTGAGTTCATGATGGTAGGAACTTGGTAAATCTGATCACTATATCCAATAAACCTAATTACTCTTTAGATAGAAGGCACCCAGGAAACACATACCATAGGAATGAAAACATTAGTATTATCATTTTGTTCTTGAAGTCACATGATCATTATACAACAGAAAAACAATACATTACAGCCTCAGACAGAGGCTTAAATCCCAGTGCTGCCACTTACCAGTTACATACTCTCCTACTGCTGCTATAACAAACTATCACAAAGTGAGTGGTTTTATTGTCAAATTAGTTTCCACATAACACCCAGCGCGCATCCCCACAAGTGCCCTCTTGAATGGAAAAATCGGTATCATAAAGTATTAATTCTAAATTTTGAGATCTGAAAAAAGTAAAAATAAAATTAGCATATATGACTCCACTAAAAAAAAAACCAAAAACAAAAGTGAGTGGTTTTAAAAAGTACAAATTGGTTACTGATCAGTTCTGGAGATGAGAAGTCTGAAATGGGTCTCCCTGAGGTAAAATCAGGGTGTCAGCAGGGCTGTGTTCCTTTGGGGGCTTCAGGAGATCAGAATGAAGACATTTTGGGGAGCCATTACTCAGTTACCGCTTCAGTTATGTGACTTCAGGCAAGTAACTTGTCTTATTAGGTCTAACTTCCTAATTTAGGAAACAGAACATTATTACCTATCTTAGAGAGTTATTACTGGAATTTTCCTTGCAACTATTCTAGAATAGCCTTTAGCACATGGTAAATGAGCAATAGGTGCTGTTATTTTTCTTAAAGTGTATGTTTTCACTGAATATCAATTAATATACCAATCAAGTATACTGACAATTCAGCAACATTACCTGCCCACAGCATCAAGTGGCAAATATAAACATATGACCTGATAAATTAAAAATACTTCATAGGAAATGCTATAGTAGGAGAATACAGGGGCGCCTGGGTTAAGCATCTAACTTCAGCTCAGGTCATGATCTCATGGCTCACAAGTTTGAGCCCCATATCAGGCTCTGTGCTGACAGATCAGAGCCTGGAGCCTGCTTCAGATTCTGTGTTTCCCTCTCTGTCTGCTCCTCCCCTGCTTGTACACATGCGCTCTCTCTCTCTCTCTCAAAAATAAATAAAAACATTAAAAAATTTATTTTTAAATAGGAGAATACAGGGGCGCCTGGGTGGCTCAGTCGGTTAAGTGTCCGACTTCGGCTCAGGTCATGATCTCACAGTGCTGACAACCAGCTCAGAGCTTGGAGCCTGTTTCAGATTGTGTTTCCTTCTCTCTCTGACCCTCCCCTGCTCACACTGTCTCCCTCTCTCTCAAAAGTAAATTAAAAAAAATTCTTTTTAATTTTTTAAAAAATCAATAAATAGGAGAATATAGAAGCCAGAGGAAGCAACTCATCTCAAGGGCATCATAAGGGCTTCAAATGGGTGACTTGTGAGCAAGAACCTGATGAAGTTGGAAGGTGACGACAGGATATGGGACAAATGAGAGAGAAAATAAAGGAAGAGAAATCTCATAGAGCTACTAAAACATCCTTGGTAAGAAACAAAAAAAGGCTGAGTAAAAATATTAAGTTAAAACATGAGGTCACTATTTTTGTAGGTCAAAAATCATTAGATATTGAAATATAAAAACACTGGATATTGGAATTTCATGTTTGCAACCTAATAAAAGCAATTCTTCAGAGGAGAAAGAAGAATTTGATAACTGTTATTAGGGTTAAAAGTTTTACAGGGCACCTGGGTGGCTCAGTCAGTTGGGCATCTAACTTCAGCTCAGGTCATGATTTCACGGTTCCTGGGTTCGAGCCCTGCATCAGGCTTTGTGCAGACAGCTAGCTCAAAGCCTGGAGCCTGTTTCAGATTCTGTGTCTCCCTCTCTTTCTGACCCCCTTCTCACGTTATCTCTCTCTCTCTCAAAAGTAAATAAAATGTTAAAATAAATAAATAAATAAAATTTAAAGTTTTATTTGCCTTTTAAAAAGAATCAAATTTCATAATGCACATAATGCTGTCCAACCTAGATTATCCTCCAAATCTTTAAATAATATTTAAAATGTTATTGATAGCTATAAAAACAAGTATATTAAACAGACTTTAAACTTGATAGGGAAGTATCTGCATCCCAAGAATTACAATGCTGAAGGAAGAAATTAAAGACCTAAATAAATGGAGAGAGAAATTATGTTCATGGATTGGAAAATTCAACACAGCAAAGATGTCAATTCTTTCCAGATTAAGAAACAGATTTAAAGAAATGAACATCAAAATCCAAGCAAGGACTGTGACACACACTTATTCCAGAATTTACATGGGAAGGACACAGCACTTACTAAAATGATTTTGAAAAAGAAGAATAAAATGGGAGGACTTTAGATTAAGGCTTTACATGAAGGCTACACAGTCAAAAAGACAGTGTGGGGGTGTCTGGGTGGCTCCGTTGGTTGCATGGAAAATTTCGGCTCAGGTCTTGATCTCATGGTTTGTGAGACTGAATCCCATGTCAGACTGCTCTGACAGCACAGAGCCTCCTTGGGATTCTCTCTGTCTCCTCTCTTGCTGCTCTCACCCCCATGCCACACATGAATGAATGAATGAATGAATGAATGAATGAATGAATGACAGTGCGATTTGGGCAGGGAGATAGATAACATAGACCAATGGCACAGACTCATCTGAGCCCAAGGACTTTTATGAAGGCACAAAAACAAGTCAACAGTGAATCTGGCAATGAGTTCATGGACATGATAAAAGCACAAGCAACAAAATAAAAACAGAGAAACTGGACTTCATCAAAATAATAAACTTTTACATATCAAAGGACACAAAGGCAACCCATAAAATGGGAGAAAACACTTGCAAATCACATATTTGGTAAGGAACTGATACACAGAATACATAAAGAATTTCTACAATTCAACAAAAGTCAAATGATTCAATTAAAAAATGAGCAAAGAAGTTAAACACATATCTCTCCAAAGAAAATATATAGTCAAGAAGGACATGAAAAGCCATTCACCATTACCAATCATAAGGGAAATGCAAATGAAAACCACAATGATATCACCTCACACCCATTGTGAAGGCTATTATCAAAAACAGAAAATATCAAGTACTGGCAAAAATAGGAAGTAACTAGAAGCCTGGTGGGAATATAAAATAGTTGCAGCTGCTGTGAAAAACCATATGACAAAAAATTAAACAGAATTACAATGATTCAGAAATTCCAAAAAAAAAAAAAAAATGAAAGTAGGGACTCCAACAGATAGTGGCATACCCATTTTCCAGCAGCATTAATCACAACAGTCAAAAAGTAGTGGTTTTGGCGTGGAGATGGGGAAGAGAGGTAGCTATGGCTACGAAAGGGTAGCAGGTAGGCTTCTTGCTGACAGCCTGTTCAGTACCTTCAATGTGATGGTACATACACAAATGTACACGATAAAACTGCCTAGAACAAAATACACACACGGAAAGATATGCACCTAACTAAAACTAGTGAAATGTGAGTAAGGTTGTTAGACTTATCAATGTCAATATCCTGTGCTAATTTGTACTAGTTACAAAAGTAGAGAGTGGGTAAAGGACAAATGGAATCTGTATTATTTCTCACAGCTGCCTGTGAATCCACAATTGGTTTAAAGTTCCAAAAAAAAAACAGGGAAACCATTTTAGAATTTTAATTTTTGAACTAAGAAAGGAAAATCAAGTGAAGTTAAACAATACCTTCCTCCATGGATTTAGTAAAGTTGCACATGAGTGAAGACAATCCCTTCAGACACCCTGCCAGAACCGGCAGCTTGGGCTCTCTTAGTGCTGATGTCATCTAGAAGGAGAATTTTTAAAAAGATACCATTAAAAGAGAAAAACACAATCCAATCTATGGAATCAGAATAGCATAAGGTTTGTCACACCTGGGTCTTAAGTTCACCCAAAAAAGCCCGGAACAGGTTTTCTGAATTATTTATCATCTCACTAGGATGAACTTCACCTAATACGCCTAGGAGCTCATATATTTTTTCTAAAACTGAAAAATAAATTTTAGATAAAGACCTAAAATTACACTTACATAAATTAAAACAAAAATGTATGAATAACAAAATGAGAAGATATTTAGTTCAAAAATAATTTCATAATAAGACATAAAAAAAATAGTTTTATGTACTGGAATCTTCCCTGATACATTTTATGCCAACCTACTATTTTAAGTGACACTTGACATGTGTTGTCAGTGTTTAATGAAATTAAAGAAATTATTTCATGGGGCACCTGGCTGGCTCAGTCAGTACAGCATGAAACTCTTAATCTCCAGGTCACGAGTTCAAGCCCCAAATTGGGTGTGGAATCTACTTAAGAAAGAAATCATTTGGTAAAGATTAAACTTTTATAAGCATAAGTCTTCATGTGTTCTGTTTGTTACCATTTGGGTTTGTTTGGGCCAAAAGGATTCATCTGTGAAACATATAAATGCTTTCGTTGAGAAACCCTAATTTTTACATTAATTTTTTAACATTAATTTATCAAAACATTTTAAAAATAAAATTTATACGCATCTCACCTGTATCCTGTATTCTTGTTTTTGATGCAAGTTCTCCATAGAATTTGCTAAATAATTCTCCAATTCCAAATTCATCCATGAGTCTCGAACTTCTTAAAGTCCGAAGTAACTAAAATCATACAAATTAGCACTGTCTAAATAGGAAAATAATGGCAAGGTTTCCTCTACTGCACTGTTTCTACACAACAAAGCTCCAAAATCATGTGTGTCTGGGGACTTTCTTGGCCTCTCAGGACACCTATCTAGCCTGACTATTTGGGAAGAGGTGGGTGATAGAAGAACACAAGGGTTACAAAGAGGAAGAGGGTGTAGACTTAATTTGATCTTCCCAAGAAACCAATAATATGGTTAGAACCATTCTCTCAGAGGCACTTAAGGACTAACAAGACCTAAATTCTAAAATAGAGATTGCAAAAAAAGAGATACATTTGAGAGGAAATAGATGAGACTGACACCCAAGAGGTACTTAAATATGCTGTATAGGCTCACTTTCATGGTAAGGTTTAGGAAAGAACTCAGAACAACTAATGATGCAAAGCCTAGCAACTTTTTGTAGCATTAGATTTTAAGAGTCAGTTCACAGCAGCACTCTCCACAATAGCTAAAACACGGAAAGAGCCTAAGTGTCCATCAACAGATGAATGAATCAAGAAGATGTGCTTTATCTATACCATGGAATACTACATGGCAATGAGAAACAATGAAATCTGGCCATGTGTAGCAACATGGATGGACCTTGAGGGCGTTATGCTGAGCAAAATAAGTCAGGCAGAGAAGGACAAATATCATATGTGTGCACGTATAGGAGGATTAGGAGGAACTTAACAGAAGACCAAGGGGAAGAAGAAGGGCGGAAATGGTGGGGGAAAGGGAGAGAGGCAAACCATGAGAGACTCTTGAATGCTGACAAAAACTGAGGACTGGTGGATGTGGGGGGGAGGAGGGGTGGGCACGGAGGAGGACACTTGTGGGGATGAGCACTGGGTGTCATGTGGAAACTAATTTGACAATAAACTATTTGTAAAAAAAAAAAAAGAAAAGAAAAGAAAAAAAAAGATTTTAAGAGTCAGAGTAACGAGAGTTAACAGAATAGCAATAAATTCCTTGCTTACTTTTCCTCTTAATTTCCCTCACAACTGAAATCCTTCCTCTGCTTTCCAGAAGAGTCTGAGAGCAAAGGGCCAAGGAATTACCAGATGATAGTTGGAAAATCTTGTCCATACATCAATGTCACCAAAGCCTAGCCTCCAACATCTCTCACCCAAACACAATTTAAACCTCCAATTTTCTGCCTTATAAGTTATATATACACATAATATGAAACACACATACTTAGAAATAATATAATTACCTTAATAAGAAGATCCAGGGCTGAGATTCTACATTTAGCAGCTTTATCTTTTGTGTAAACACTAGTGCAAGTATTCTAGGTTTTAAAAAGAAACATACCAAAATCATCGATAGCATCCTAGTTCTTAGAAAACTTCACAAGAGCTAAAACTACACTTCTGAGAGGAGCAGTACCAACATACAACATACTATAATTTGGCAGTTATTTAAAATATAATATTAGATTGGGGGGCCTGGGTGGCTCAGTCGGTTAAGCATCCAACTTCGGCTCAGGTCATGATCTCACAGTTGGGAGTGTCTAAGCCCCACGTTAGGCTCTGTGCTGACAGCTCAGAGACTGAAGCCTGCTTCAGATTCTGTGTCTCCCTCTCTCTCTGCCCCCTTCCCCCTGCTCACACTCTGTCTCTCTCTCTCTCTCTCTCTCTCTGAAAAATAAACATTAAAAAAATTTTAATATAATATTAGAGTATATAAACATACAGGTTAAAAATTACTAAAGATATTTATGCAGTTTGCTATGGTAACGATGTCAACAATAATAACAAAAACACAAAGTAAATGGACACCTCTGCAGATTAAAAAAAAAAGTTACACTTCCTTGCATACCTCCCATAACACTTGTCATGTCAAGAAAGCAAGCATGAAAAACTTAAGTTAACTAATGCAGTCCAGATAATGGTTCGGACTCCACAAAATGACAACTCAGCCTCACAAAACCAGGAGGCACTCTGGTCAGAGGGTGACTTTCTTAACTTCCAAGTCTCATTTATAAGCTAGAGTGATTAAAAGTACCTAACTCAGAGAGTTGTGGTAAAATTAAGTAAGACAAACTGTACATTAAGGAACTTTGTAAACTATGAAGCAACGCTGCATGTTAGTTATTTCTATTCCTGAGGCAATTTTTCAAAACACAGTGACTCTTGAACAGCACAGGCTTGATTTTCTTTGATAAATACGGTACGGTAAATTTATTTTCTCTTATGATTTTCTTAATAGTATTTTTTCTCTCTTACTCAATTTTAAGAATGCAATATACAAGACACGGAGCAGACAAAATATGTGTCAATCAACTATTTATGTTTATTGGTAAAGCTTCCAGTCAACAGTAGGCTTATGGTAGTTAAGTTTTGGGGAAGTCAAAAGTCAAATACATGGATTTTCAACTGCATGAAGCAGGCTGGGGGAGGAGTCAATGCCTGGAAGCCTCCGTTATTCAAGGGTCAACTGTGTTAGGATTCTAAACCACAAAGACTAGAAATCTATTAAAAAAAAAAGACTGATTATTACTTTATATATTAGAGGTAACTGTGATTAATTAAAAAAACCCTCTTAGAAATTACCCCCAGATTGAATACATCAAATCTTAGAATATCCAAGAACTAGAAGCAATTCAGGACCAACTTACCTTGAGCTGTGGCACTTGGTGAAAGTATAAACAAGTCTGAGAAAGAACAACTTAATTTGTGATTGCTAGCTCCATAGCAACTTATAAGAAAACCTGAGGAAGGCAGGTTGGAAGAAAATGGGAGGCACAACAAAGGCAAACTTTTCAGACTAGGGCCAAAAGGAACACATGAACTACATGAAATATGAATCTTACCCAGCAGGAAAATTCTGTAAAATTGTTTCTTAAAGTGTTTTGAAATCTACCCACAATTCAAAAAACCAAATTTACTATGTATGACTTTTTATGAGACACTTTTTATCCTATATGCAGCAAAGCAGTTTTTGATATAGGCCTTAGCTTATTAAATCTAAAAAGAAAAACCCACTTCATTTCTAACACAATCAAGCACAATAAGCAAACTCCTCGATGAAAAAGGCAAGAATAAAACACAAATGCAAGTTTAACTTACACCATAAATTACAATCGATGCAGGTATATGTTTTTTCTCCTTACCTTAATATCAAGAGAATAAGGTGTGATCTTCTGGCCAATTTTTTCTAAGAAAACATATAAAAATTTTAAGACTTCTTCTCTACAATCACGAAACTGTAACAAAAATACAGTAAATATGGGTAAGAAGGAGAGTCACTCAACATTTAGGAATATACAAGAAAAGGAAAATAAAACTCTTCAACTTCCTTCATCAATGTTAAGTGATTTCCGAACAAAGAGAAGCAAACCGAGATCTTTGGAAAAAACTAAGGAAGTCTGTAATGCTGGACAAAATAAATAAATAAGGTAAGAGAATTGGCAAAAACCACTCCATAAACCCACCCTAAATGGGTTGCATACTTCTCAATTCAGCCTTATAAGCAACTAAACATTAACTTAAGGCTGCTGTACTTAAACAAGGAAAATAGGAAATTCTAGATGATATTCCGTTGAGATGACACAGGCAGAATTATGGCTCCAAAGATACTTGAGTCCTAATCCCGATGTCACACCTGTGAATATAGTAACTTTATGTGGCTAAAGGAAATTAAGATTGCAAATGGAATTTAAGTTGCTCATGGTTGACTTTAAAGGGGAGAAAGTATTCTGGATTACCCATGGGCCCAATATAATCACATGGGTCCTTAACAGTGTTGGAGAAAGGAAGAAGAGAGTTGGAAAGAGGCGAGCAGGAGAAAAGAAAGATTTCAAGCACAGGAGTTACTGGACCCATGGTTGCTGGCTTTGAAGATAGAAGCCAGGATCCAAGAACTGTGGGTGGTTTCTACAAACCAGGAACATCAGTAAGGAAAAAGGGACTTAGTCCTGTAATTGCAAGAACAGGATTCCGCCAACTAGAATGAAAAAGGAAATGAATTCTACACATGACCCTTTGGAAAGGAAAAGTGACTCCGCCTGATGACTTGGTTTTACTTTGCTGAGACCCATGTTAGGCTTCTAACTACAGAACTGTAAGATTAACAAACCTAAACCACTAAGCTTGTATTTGTTACTACAACAACAACAGAAAACTAACACACTCCTCTGTAATCTCTCACGCGAAAGGACAAATACTAAATATTCAGAATAAACTTGGAACTGCTTTACCTAAAGGAATGAAAAGGAATTCTAACTCAGAAACGCTGAGACTAGAAAACATTTACATGTTAGTTTTATAAATTTATTTTCCCATTAATAATATACCCTTGACGATAGGTACTAGATAGCAGCATAAGTTTTGAGGCAATTTTTAAAAGTGCTGCAAAAAAGCAATTTTACTACAAAGGAACAAAAAGCGCTCCTTCAGTGATTGCTAAAAAGTTAAGACAACTGCATGACTTTCCGGTTACATTTCTGCAATGCTTCTGAAAAGTAGGAATCTTTTGAGGTTTCACACTTGAAGGTTTGAAAAAGGTACTGAAGGGGCGCCTGGGTGGCTCAGTCGGTTAAGCGTCCGACTTCGGCTCAGGTCATGATCTCGCGGTTCGTGGGTTCGAGCCCCGCAGCGGGCTCTGTGCTGACAGCTAGCTCAGAGCCTGGAGCCTGTTTCAGATTGTGTCTCCCTCTCTCTCTGACCCTCCCCTGCTCATGCTGTCTCTGTCTCTCAGAAATAAAAAGTAAGAAGAAGAAATAAAAAAAAGAAAAAAGAAAAAGGTACTGAAGGGTTTAGGTGCGTTTAAGGTGGAAGAAATACTTCCCTTTGGTTCCCTCTCCTCACTTTGAATAGTAGGGATCGCTAACCTTAAAGCATTTTCACCAACTTTACTTTTAAAACATGTTTCCACTCCTAACCAAAAAAGCAGCATGACACTTTTTTTCCCACAAAAATTTCCACAGAAATTCCGACAATCCAGAATCAAACGGCTGGACTTCACAATACCGCTAGATACACCCACGGCGGGAGAAACGCTAGACAGTCGGGCTCCAGCACAACACGGAAACCCCAAACGCGCACAAGCGTCGACGTCGTCCTTGGCGCGGCCGAGACTGTACCCACCCAGCACTGAGGAGCCGGAGCTCAGCACGCACTCCTGCCCCAAGCCCCGGATCAGCTGGTAACTGGCCATCGCCGCGCTGCAGCGGTCGCCGGCACACAAGGACTTCTGCAGCTGCTGTAGGAAGCCCTGCACACGTAAACCGGAGTCAGCCACGATGCTCACGCCTGGTACTGTGCGTGCGCACCCTCTGCCGGGATCCCGAGATGCAGCGGGGCTGGGAGGCGGGGCTCACGGGAACTGGGGGCGGGGGTTCCAGACTGGGGGCGAAGCTCGCGAGATAGGACTCTTGCCGGAAAGTTGGAAGGGAGTCATATCTGTATGAAGAGCCGCTTAGATGAGAATTAAGATATTAGCAGGTCCGGGCGCCCGGTTGTTTTAGTCGGTTGAGCGTCCGACTTTCGCTCAGGTCATGATCTCGCAGTTTGTGGGTTCGAGCCCCGCGTCGGGTTCTGTGCTGCCAGCTCAGAGCCTGGAGCCTGTTTCAGAGTCTGTGACTCTCTCTCTGACCCTCCCCTGCTCACGCTGTCTCTCTCGCTCTCTGCTAAAAATAAATAAAACATTAAAAATTAAAAAAAAAAGATATCAGCAGGTCAACGAATGTGTTACACACAATACACCTAGGATGCATACATCGAAGCCTAGGGAGAAACAGGAATCCGACAATTTGGCCTGTGGAAAAAATGGGGCGGAAGGTTGGTGAATTGAGAGCAGAGGCAGGAAAAAGAAGCTTGAGGCTTGGGTCAGGATCTACAAGTTGTTCCTTGGTAAAGACAGAAAAATAGGTGTGTAGCGTCTTTAAAAATGAAACTGCCTAGCTTTTAGAAGACAGTCTTAGCCAACGCTACAGGGTAGAAAAACCCCTCCGTGAACCTGGTCTGGCCGGATACCCCAATTTTCCCGCGAAAACGCCTTTTCGTAGGGGGTCAGACCACCTAAACGAAGGGGGAGCACCGAGCGAGGTTTGAGTCTGCTGCCGTGGGGCGCCGAAGGAGGCCGTTCAATACCCCCTGTTGATGAACAGTGGCGTCTCCCAGAGGCGGAGCCGTAGACGAGCGCTTCTGTGATTGGCGGGGCACCGCTGGGGGCGTGGACAACAGTGCAGCCGGCGCGAAACCTAGGCCCAGCCCCTGCAGTTTCGGAACCTGAGCCCCTAGGTGCGTTGGAGACCTCTGCGCGCGCCGTAGGTGGCCGCCCTTCCCCAGCAGCACCTAGCGGGAGGGGGCGGGGCGGTGTCCGGCCTGGGTGTCTGTGCGGTGGGGAGGGGGAAAGCCGGAGGCGAAAGCGGCGCGAGCCTCCCTTTTCGTTGCACAGGTACCGCGAGCGCCGTGTCGTCCCCGGCGTCCACCCCGAGCCGCCGCGGCAGCCGGCGCGGGCGGATCACTCCCGCGCAGACACGTAAGTCCCTTCCCGTGGGTAGGGCCCGCCACATTCCCCTCGCTTCTCTTCTGGGCTTTTCCCGCCAGTATGGTCTATGAGCTAGGCCCCGCGGGTTTCTGGCTCGGAGCGGTGTCTTTAAGCCTTGCGGGGAGTAAGATGTGCGAACGGCGAGGCTTTGCTCTGTGTTCTGCCGGTTCTGGTGTGCAGACACTTTTTTGTATGAGGCAGGCAGCACCGGACCCTCAATTCCACCCTTGCCAAGCCGCTTTTTTATTTGTAAACATGTCCGTGCCCATTTGGCTCCTTTTTGTTTGGTTTGTTACTTGTTCCCAAAAGACTTGATGGAACTACAGGAAGACCCAATGTGAGAATTAATGGCCATCTTTTCTGTTTTGTAGGTCACAAGCTCGAAGTGAGGATGCCAGGTCACCACTGCATCAGAGACGTAGAGGCGAAGATTCTACCTCTACAGGAGAGCTGCAGCCTATGCCGACTTCGCCCGGAGCTGACCTGCAGAGCCCTGCCGCCCAGGACACGTTATTTTCCAGCCCTGCTCAGATACATTCATCAGGTGTGTTTTTGGCGTTCTAACTTTTACTGTGGTTAACATACCAGCTTCTAATTTGCTGGTTTGTTAACGGGTAGTTAATGTAACTGTGCACAAGCTAATATGTTCATCAACATTAGGGCTTAGTGAGAAGAGAAAAAAGTTTTGGTGCTTTTTTTACTGGAGGATTTAATAGTTCTGGGAGTCTTTACCACCTCAGGTTACAAGGAACGTTATTTACTATTGTGTTTAGATGACTTAGATCAACTGATAACATGGTGTAGTTTATGATTTGATAGGCTACCAGAATTTTATTGTGAATTGTCAAATTTTGTTTTTATAGCTATTCCCCTTGACTTTGACGTTAGTTCACCACTGACATATGGCACTCCCAGCTCTCGGGTAGAGGGAACCCCGAGGAGTGCTGTTAGAGGCACACCTGTGAGGCAGAGGCCTGATCTGGGGTCTGCACGGAAGGGCCTGCAGGTGGATTTGCAGTCTGATGTCGTGAGTACACAGTACAGTTTTCCGATAGTGGCTCTTGAGGAACTAGAATGGGTAATTCCCCATTAACATTGCCCTATTTTTCTGTATAGCCAGCAACAGAAGATCTAGTGGGGAGTGAGCAGTCTCTAGGCCAAAAACTTGTGATTTGGGGAACAGATGTCAATGTGGCAACATGCAAAGAAAATTTTCAGGTAAGCTGTATTTTAATATCTTACAGCTCTGAAATTTTTGGCAAGAAGGGTTTATGAATTATAAGCAGCCATAACGCTTGACTGTATAAGAATATATATGTCTCCAATAATGACAGACTCCTTATTTTTGCATTTTGAGTAGTTGGTTATTCCTAAATGCATCAAATTTCATCTTTCTCTGTCCACATGAAGAGATTCCTTCAGCGTTTTATTGACCCTCTGGCTAAAGAAGAAGAAAATATCGGCATAGATATTACTGAACCTCTGTACATGCAACGACTTGCAGAGGTAATCAAATAGTCTTATAACGGGGTGCCTGGGTGGCTCAGTTAAGCGTCCAACTTTGGCTCAGGTCATAATCTCATGGTTCGTGGGTTCGAGCCATGCATCGGGTTCTGTGCTGGCAGCTCAGAGCCTGGAGCCTGTTTCAGATTCTGTGTCTTCCTCTCTCTCTGCCCCTCCCCCGCTCATGTCCTATCTCTCTCTGTCTCCGAAATAAACTAAAAAAATTAATAAAAACAAATAGTCTTATAATTCAAATTATGTACTTGTAAAACAACTAGCAGAACATAACTTGTCTTCTCTTCTAGATTAATGTCATTGGGGAGCCTTTTTTAAATGTAAACTGTGAACACATAAAATCATTTGACAAAAATCTATACAGACAGCTCATCTGCTACCCACAGGTAAGAATTTGATTTTGACCTTGATGGATTACAGTACACATCCACAACATCTAGATGGTTTTTTAATAGCTGAATTTCCTGGGCCTCCAGAGCACAAAATCATAAGAAAATCAGATGATGTTTTAAGGTGAACATTTTCTCATACTTTTACATTTCCAAAATTGACATATGTATTAGCTGTCAGTGGCATGTCATAGTTTAGTTAGCCCTTTTTCTTAATAGCATATAAAATAATGATTGAATATTAAAATTGATAGTTGCTTGGGTTGGTTGAAATAAGTTATCGTAAATGAAAATATCTTATAAATAAATGCATTACACATTTGTGTTATCTTTAACAGATTGTGTTAGCTGTATTATAATCTTTTTAAGCTTTAGGTCAAATTTTATTATTGAAGCATCAGCTATGTTAATTATGATTGTAGGCTTGTGGCAAGCTGACTCGCTTTTATATCTTGATCTTGCTGCATACTAGCTTTGTGACCTTGGTCGAGTTCCCTGGCGTCCCAGAGGCTGCTTTTTCACCTGTAAAATGGGAAATAAATGTTAACAAATTTGAATGCAGTAATTAACAATTTATCTCTTCTGGTATCATGGGAAAAAAAATAAGACACAAAAATATGAGTTCAAAATCCTTTCATTACTAATTTAAAGCCTAAGACATAGCAGAACATTGTGAAGGTTTCATATGCATGATCACACTTAACCCAAATGAAAATATGCAAAAATGAGATGACTCAGTCTCAATGTACCCAAAATTTTGTAAGCTGCATGTTGTGATTATTTAGAGGTGATACTTCTGGATTATGCCATGTGTTTTTGTTCTTCTATTTTGCTAATATGAAATGCTTTATTTTTTTGTACTTAATTCTAAGATGGGAATATAAACGTAGCCTGGTTTCTTTACAGTCATTTTTATAGGAAGTTATCCCAACCTTTGACATGGCTGTCAATGAGATCTTCTTTGACCATTATCCTGACTCAATCTTAGAACATCAGATTCAAGTAAGACCATTCAGCGCATTGAAGACAAAGAATATGAGAAACCTGAATCCAGAAGGTAATGTTTTTAATAAGAAAATACATAAACAAAATCTTATTTCAATATCAAGGCACTTAAAAAGAATTGGTGTATGTGATAGTGGTGATAATGGATTATAAATTGACTATATAGCAGGTTCATTTACCTTATACACCTTTTTTTAACTTAACTGAAGTTACATAAAAGATGTTACAACTCTTGACAATTCTCTATCTTAAGAACTTGCCCAACTATAATAATTTTACAATTACTAAGTAAGCACTTTTTAATTTATTTTTTTTTATTTTTGTTTTTTTAAAGTAAGCCCTTTTTTAAAATCAGTATAGAAAACAAATGCAAGAGGCGCCTGGGTGGCTCAGTTGGTTAAGTATCCACCTTCGGCTCAGGTCATGATCTCAAGGTTCGTGGGTTCGAGCCCCGTGTTGGTCTCTGCTGACAGCTAGCTCAGAGCCTGGAGCCTGTTTCAGATTCTGTGTCTCCCTCTCTCTGAGACCCTCCCCTGCTCACACTGTCTCTCTCTCAGAAATAAATTAAAAAACAAAACCAAGCAAATGCAAATATGAGCCCTGCCTTGGAGCCTAAGAAAGAAATCTAGTTTGGAAAGTAATAAAAGGAAAAATGTAGAGCAAAAGAGCAGTGCAGGAGATATCTCAGCTGAGGGAGGGCATGAGTTCTAGGCCCAGGTGGAAAGAGTTCATGTTGAAAGAGAAATTTGGATTACGGTAAGGATTTGGAAAGCAGGCATGAATTCACTAGACAGCACAAAGGGGGATATAGGTAGAAGTAAACCAGAGCTGAACGTGAATAGCAAATCCTGGGTCCTGAAGAGCTTTGAATTCCAGTTTAATACAGATTTTTACTCCAAAGTCCATAGGAAGCCATTGATACTTTTTCAGGAGAAAACAAAAGAAGGCTTTTGCACTTTTGAGAAGTTCACAGTGGGTCAGTCTGCTGTGCAGGGTATGTTGAAATTCAGTTAGGAGATTTTAACAGTAGCTCCAGTGCAGAACAGCAGGGTCCTAAGCTGGACAGTGGCCATAAGAATGAAAATACAGGACAAATACAGTATTTGCCATGTAGGAAAACTGAGGTATATAAACTGTTGAGAATGAATAAATACGCTTGTAGGTGAATGTGCAAAACACACAAATGTCAGTAAAAGAAAATACAACAACCAATAAGCAATTGAGTATTGGAACTCACTACTGATTAAAGAAGTGTGTGTGTGTGTGTGTGTGTGTGTGTATGTATGATGAAATTGGTTCCTGACCTCATTTCTATGATCAGCCATTCAGTGGTGATGCCGATGGAGACTATTTGAGTAAGAACACTAAGTTTTCAGGGGCAAAGCATTGGTACGTGAAGAATTTAGGCTAAGATTGAAGATTATCATAGTTGCAGAGGAAGAGGATTTGCCAGATACTCAATTAATTTCAAAAGTTTATTAACTTTCATGTTTATTTGTATAACTTGTTAAAGAGGTTACTTGTTAAAGTAAAAGGATTGGTGGGAAGAGAAGAAAGGAAGATTTGTAGGTAGGTGAAAGAGAGGATAGGGCCAAGTGGAAATACCTCGTGAATCAGTAAGTATTGGAAGGCTAAAACAATCCACAAGGCCAGCATTCGCTGACTATAGGCTGTATTTTGGTGACCACAAATAACAGTGAAACTCATTTGGAACCAGCAGTGGGAATTAGTTGGATAAAAGTTTACTTGTCAGGGAGGGTCCAAATTGTAGAGGAACAAGGACCAAAAATGAAAAATACTCTGTATAAGATCTTTCTTATATAAATGGCAGTAAGATTGGCTAAGTTATGTAGTGCTTATTACTGCCAGGACACTGTTCTAATTAGGCTTGGTGTATGCAGGTTATTAATCTTCAACAACTTCATAAGGTAGGTGCCGTCATTACTGCCATCTGTAAATGGGCACAGAGTGGCTAAGGGTATCCTCAAGGTCACACAGGTCTTCAGTCCTGATCATCTGGCTCCAGGGCCTGTGCTTTTCACATCCACAGAGACAGCAGAACTTCTCCATGATACAGTGAATGAGATGGAAGGTCATGGTGCAAAGGAAGCAAAAGTATAAACCTAATCCAAAATCAGAAGGTGGACCAGAACAGGAGGCAGACGACCAGGGTGGATGCTTGTTGGAGAGGGAGCCCTAGGGCAGAGAGCCAGAGGTCCATCAGAGTTGAGAAGGAAGAAAACACAGGAAGGGCATCCCAAGCCATTTGTTTCCCTGCCACAGCACCTGTCTGTGACCCCAGCCATCTCCAGGTACCTCTGCATCTCCCAGTAGGATTCTCCTGAGCTTCGCAGCATACCCAGACCTGCCCTGGCAGGATTATAGCTCAGGGAAGAGACCGCATCTGGCTGGGCGGTGGACAGTGGCTAATGGACATGCTGATCTCTCTCCCCAATTCCTTGCAGACATCGACCAGCTTAGCGCCATCAGTGGCATGGTAATCAGAACATCCCAGCTGATTCCAGAGATGCAAGAGGCTTTCTTCCAGTGCCAAGTGTGTGCCCACACAGCCCGGGTGGAGATCGACCGTGGTCGCATCGCGGAACCCTCCGTTTGTGAGCGTTGCCATACCACCCACAGCATGGCACTGATCCATAATCGCTCTGTATTCTCTGACAAGCAGATGGTGTGTGCCTCTCGGGGCCCTGCAAGGCTTCCCCTTTATTCTACCTCTCTGGATCCTCAAAAAGCCAAATTTAATAGGTCCATTAGTAAGGCTCTAAAGCCTGGCTTTCTAGATGGAATTCAGCTATTTCATTCCTTCTTTGACACTAGACTTTGTTATTGGGTTATGAGCTGAGTACTTGAAATTTAAGCCTTCAGCTCTGGGATGGCAGTGTTCCAGGATCAGTAAAAATGGGGGCTCATGACCAGCTCAGTCAGTAGAGCATGTGAGTCTTGATCTCAGTGTTGTAAGGTTGAGCCCCATGTTGGATGTACAACTTACTTGAAAAATCTTTTTTAAAAGATTGGTAAAAATTATTTGGTTTAGTTTTGTCATTTTATTAGCTGTTCAACTAGTACAGAGTGAATTGACAAGTTTTCTGGAGTTTTTCCTCACAAATTTTATTGTAAAGGGAATTGGGCCTTTTGCCTCTTTTATCCTAAAACTTTGAAGGTGAAGTTATTAAGATGACTCAGAAATAAGTAGGAAAAAGGCAAGATCATTTATTTGCTATGATTATGATGGTGTAAAAGTACAAGGAGAAGAACTGTTAAGTTTTTTTGTTTTGTTACGATGCTTAACTTTTAAAAACTTAAGTAGAGCAAATGTGTTCAAAATACTACAAAAAGTAATTACCCTTATGGGGAGTCAGTAAGAAAAATACTAGCAAATGTGAAAAAGTGTTCAACTTTTTACTCACCAAAGAATTGAAAATTAAATTAAGGTAGAAATCTTTAATATTGGTACAAAGTATTGGAGCAAATGTACCTCAGCTCATGCCAGTGTGGTACTGAGTTGGAGATAAAACTGTGGGAACCCTGCTCCCAAGGATATGTAGTATAATATTCTTAGAATGCTTTAAAGATCCCAAATGGACTTGAAATGAAACGTTGAATATCTGAGAGTAGCCTCCAAACTACATGGCCCACAACACACTTTCTGTACCCACAGACCTTAGTGACAGTGGCTCATCCACTTCCCTATACAGGGCTCCTGAGCCAAGCATAAATTTGCCTCCGGACCTTTGCCTTGGCTATTCTTACAATTCAGAACACATGGCTTCCTCTCTAACATTCTTACACCTCTGCCTAAAGGTTGCCTGATCTGAGAAAGGCCTTCCCTAACCTTGCTTTACAAAAAGCATCTCCTCTACCCCCACCACCTGTGTTCCTTACTCTGTATTTTCTTCTGTCCTTTGGATTTGTCACTGTCCGATGTTGTGTACTCACTTGTGTTTGTATATTGTCTGTGTTCATTCCACTCTGAGGGAGAGAACTTCATTCACTGCAAAGTCCCCAATTCCTAGCACCAGGGTCCAGCACACAGCAGGTACTCAGCAAATGACCTCTTAGAGGAGTAGATAGGCAGGTATTCAGGAGAGATGCACAAAAGTGCTTAACTATGAACTGAAAAGTGTGTACTTCACCCAGGCTATCTATTAGAAGTAACTTCTAAAAACATAATTGGGGCACCTGGGTGGCTCAGTCGGTTAAGCGACCGACTTCGGCTCAGGTCATGATCTCACAGTTTGTGGGTTCGAGCCCAGCATCGGGCTCTGTGCTGACTGCCAGCTCAGAGCCTGGAGCCTGTTTCAGATTCTGTGTCTCCCTCTCTCTCTGACCCTCCCCTGCTCACGCTATCTCTCTCTCTCAGAAATAAAGTTTTTAAAAAATTTAAAAACATAATTAGAAATACAGGCAGACATTTAAACCAAGAAATATGTACTACAACCTTGAAATGGCCAAAAAAAAAAAAAAAAAGGTCACGTAAGTCACCAGACACTTTCCCGAAATAGGATAATGTGTAAATAAACAATATCCTTCCAAAATTTGTTCATGTCACATTAAAAGCTTTTTTAAAAAATGTTAGCTATCTGGAGATAAAAGCAAAGAATGGTGTTTTAAAACTAAACATGGTAAACATCATAAGTAGTTATCTCTAAGTGGTACAAAGACTTGCAGTTTTGTGTCAATTATGCTTGTCATTTCCTGAGACTTCGTTTCCATTGCTCTTTTAGATCAAACTTCAAGAGTCTCCTGAAGATATGCCTGCAGGGCAAATGCCTCACACTGTCATCCTTTTTGCTCACAATGATCTTGTTGAGAAGGTTCAGCCTGGAGACAGAGTGAAGTTACAGGTAAGAATGTAAATTGTATTAAGAAGATAAGTCTGTCTTGCTTTTTTTTTTGGACAGTTTTTCGTCCTTTGGCTTGGTCTTGCCAGCAGCTGTAATTCAGATCTTAAGAAAATGAGTTGTAATGCTTTAATCACCTTTTTACCTAGCAGGATAGAACCTTTCCCTTTCACTGCCCTTGCAATTGCTTGCTTTTGCTGTCTCTGTTGCAGAGCTGTGAGTGTATTTTGACCTTATGGTGTTAGTGTCTTCAGAAAACAGCTCAGACAGGGCTGGTATTAGTAACATTTAAATTAGGGGCACCTGGGTGGCTCAGTCAGTTGAGTGTCTGACTTTAGCTTAGGTCATGATCTCGAGGTCTGTGGGTTCTAGCGCCGCATCAGGCTCTGTGCTAACAGCCAGCTCAGAGCCTGGAGCCTGCTTCAGATTCTGTATCTCCCTCTCTCTGACCCTCCCCTGCTCACGCTGTCGCTGTCTCTCTCTCTCTCCCTCTCTCTCTCTCTCTCAGAAATTAAAAACAAAAACAAAACCATAAAAAATTTTTAATTACAATGTCTCCAGGGGCGCCTGGGTGGCTTAGTCGGTTAAGCGTCCGACTTTCGCTTAGGTCATGATCTCGCGGTTCGTGGGTTCGAGCCCCGCGTCGGGCTCTGTGCTGACTGCCAGCTCGGAGCCTGGAGCCTGTTTCAGTCTGTGACTCCCTCTCTCTCTGACCCTCCCCTGCTCATACTGTCTCTCTCTCTCTCCTAGAAATAAATAAAAACATTTAAAAAAATAAAATAAAATGTCTCCAGATCCTGGTAGAGTGGTTTGATCTGGAGTTGGCTTCAACCTCTTGCTGTTGGTGGTGGCCCTTGGGACTTCTGTGCTCTTACATGTAGGGGTGCGGGCCCGGCGTGGGAGCTCCGTGGGTGGCGGTGGTGACCCGTGGAGGGGCGCAGGCACGGCGTGGGTGCTCTGCCGGGGGAGGCGGTGGTGTACCCTGGAGGGCCGTGGGCCCTGTGTGGGCACTCCGTGGGCAGTGGCAACACTGCAGGAAAGGGAGCCAGCCCTGTCACAGGCACCTGGTCACAGGCGGTGGAGGACACGTGGTGGCTCTAAGGCCTCTGAGGAAAAACTTCCTTTTTATCTATGTCTAAGCTGCTATGTCTTTCCAGAAAGGGTAACCTTGAGCAAGTCAATTAATATGCTATGACTTTTTAAGCCTTTTTTTTAATGTTTATTTATTATGAGAGAGAGAGACAGAGAGCACGAGCAGGGAACGGGCAGAGAATCCCAAGCAGGTTCCGCACTGAACCCACTATAATGTGAGATCATGACTTGAGCAGAAACCAAGAGTCAGACTCTTAACCAACTGAGCCATCTAGGTGCCCCTAATTTGCTATGATTTTTATCCGTACAAACAAGGTTATAGTGAAACTTAATATATGTGAAATGCTTAAAACAGTCCTTTGCCCATAGTAAAGTTACCAAATAATTAGTAGCTGTTATTATTATGCTTATATCTGGATTTTCAAGAAGGTATATCTTCCCCCCAAAAAGAGGATTGCCTTTCTAGGATTTCTAGAGTGGTTTTGAACACCTACAAGAGATATTCCTCTGCTTATTCTCATACCTGTATTCTTATACAAACAGTAACAGTGGTCCCTGCAGGAGTGGTCTCCTTACGACTGCTTCACCTTTGCTCTTCTCTTTGGCACTGACAAGGCATTCGCGGTGGGAGTGCAGGGCCTCCTCCTCTGGGTGAACAGGTGTGCACCCACCCCCAGGAAGACATTTTCCTCAGGATCCCCATAGGTCTTTCTCAACTTTGCCAATGGGCCTGCTTCTAGAACTACTATATTCTTTATTTTTTTATTTGTTTATGTTTTTATTTTATTTTGGGGAGAGAAAGAGACAGAGAGCGGGCAGAAAAGAAGCAGAGCGAGAAGCAGACACAGAATCCAAAGGAGGCTCCAGGCTCTGAGCTGTCAACACAGAACCTGATGCAGGACTCGAACCCACCAACCAGAAGATTATGACCTGAGCTGAAGTCTGACACTTAACCAACTGAGCCACCCAGGCGCCCCTAAAACTACTATATTCTTGTTGAGTGTTGGGCCACAAAAAGTATAAAGTGATAAGAATTGTTATATTATTTACAAGTAACCAGGTGCATTGATCTAATTTTATGAAGAGTGGAAAGTTATCTTTACAACTGAAAATAATATTCCTAAGTTGAGTAATATTAATAATGATTTAGGAATCAGGAAGAAATTATATCTTAGACTGCATTGAAATTATATCTAAACATACAACTGACCAGATATGCCCAAAGCCTGTTGTCTTCTGTTGGATAGAAATTCAGGCACATAGATCCAGTGTTGTGAGAAGGAAGATGTGTAGCCTGTGCCTTCTAATGTCAGGTGATTATCTTCTAGCGCATAGAGGGAGACAGAGAGACGTGCCCAGAAGATAGTGCGCTCAATTTTGAGTAATGCTAAGGTTTAAAGAGCAGTTCCAACTTCTTGGTCTCAGGAGGCCTTTATACTCTTTAAAATTAATGAGAACCCAAGAAGATTTTTTTAGTGTGGATTATATTGATTAATACTTACTATATTTGAAATTAAACTGAAAATATTTAAATATGTATTACTTCACCTAAAAATCCCAATAATAAGCCCATTAATAACAAATAGTATTTTTATGAAAAATATTCTGTAAAACAAAACCACTTTAGTGGGAAGAGTAGTATTGTTTTATGTTTTGCTGATCTTTTTAATGTCTGGACTAATAGAAAACAGTGGAGTATCATTTCTGCTCTGCATTCAAACTGTTGTGGTATCATGCATCCTGTGACCTCTGGAAAACTCCATTGTGCACAGGTGAGAAAGGAAAATAAAGTCTTCAGAAAATAGTTCTGGCCATGTGGGCCACCTGAAAGGGTGTCAGAGACCTCCCCAGGCCCCTCTTTGAGAAATAAAGGTCTGAAGTATTCCATTTATCAGATAACCTGTGGTGCAGAGTTTTGAGTACTACTGTAATAGTAGGTATAGAGAAATCACCAACCAATAGTAGATATAGAAAAATTTGCCATTTCCAATGGCAAATTTCAAGAACATTTTATACCCAAAATATATGCCTGATTTAAAAACAAACAAACAAAAAAAGACCTAAGTCTGAACTAACTCAGTGGAGTTAGTTGTTTCCTTACATGTTATCTTCCTATTGTAGTGGACATACCATCACAGTTTAAATCTCCTGGAGCAAATTCCACTCTATCCACACCCAAAAGAAAGTGGTTCAGGCAGTCTTAGATTACCCAGTGAAGACTTGGGAGTAGTAGTTAGATCAGACTATATCAGATGGGGAAAATAGCCCCTAAAATAACTAAGAAAATAGGCCAGGCAGACAGATAATATCAGTTAACAATCTGGTATGTGGAGGGAAAAACTTGCCCCCTTTACCTTCTTCCAGGGGACTGGAGGCCATGAATGTCTTAATTTCCCTTACTTTGAGTGGTTGGTTTTCCAAATAGCATTAATCACCTACGAGTCAAGACAAATAAGATTGGATATAATGAAACTAGAGGAAATCATTCATTTGCTGCAGCAAAAGAATCTATGAAATTTGTGTGAAAATATGTAAATTTAGCATTGTTTCCAATGGCAGTGAAGCTGGAACCCCAGTTCTGGTTGTATATTTTTCTGAAATTCTGTTTTGCTCTCGTCCCCAGCCACACTCCTTACTCTCACAGCCTCCTTTTGCAGTGCCAAGCAGAGAGCCTGCTGTTGCTGCTCCAGGGCTAACCCCAGTCCTCTGTAGCTCATTACATGCCCAAGAGCATTGAGAGTCAGGGGCCAGAGAGCTGCCTTTCTCAGCCAAAAGTTCTCTAAATGGATGTACCCATTGGTGTTCTCTGAGCATGCATAGCTTACTCAATTCCATGCACCATTCTTGCCTGAGGATGGGGAACATTGGCTCTTACTAACCCCAAGAGAGATAGATGAGTGTGGACACCATTTCAGATTCTTAGGCCAAATTTATGACACTTTTTTCTGGAGATGCTCTCACATTGGTCCCCTCCACCATAAACTCTTGTGTACTTCTATTAGATTTTGGCAGTTTCTAGAATATTCCACAAATACAAACTACAGGCAAGAAAATGAATTTTTCTTCCTTCTGAGAAATAGGTGACTTTGCTTCTTAATCAATACCCAAAGCCCTTTGCAGCATGAAAAGAAGTCTTCAGTCAGCCAAGCTTATAGATCATTCTGCAGAAGGCATTTATCATAGATGGTCGGCTATTTCTAGCTGCTCCATACTGTGGCAGTTTCATAGATAGAACACATGCCTTGTTCCCACTCCTCTCCATCAACCACTGCAGACTTCACCACCTTTACCTAACACATTTCCTTCTCAAGCAGAGACACATGGCAGCAAGGAACACTAGCATTACAAATTGGAGAACCACCAAATCCTAGAAGGGAGGAAAATGAGGCCAAGAGAGATTTCAGGACCTGCCCATATTACAAGATGAAAGGTGTCCTCTCTACACCCCATTCTGCCTCCAGCAGTCTGTCAGAGCAAATCCCATCTACAGCAGCATTGATGAGATTGGGGATGTGTACCTGAAGGCATGATGGGGCAGCATTCTCTTCTGAACAACCTTCACCTCTATTGCAATCCTAAATCTCAATCAATCTCTGGGACTTACTTAGGTTTAAAAAGTGTGATACGCTTCATCCTTATTGTATCTCTCCTGAAGGGTCACTCCAAGAACTTTTTCCTAAGTATTCTAAGGCACCTCTTACACTGTAACCAGTCACACTTAGGGGTGGCCCTTGCTTTAGAGAGAATGGAAGAGTTGAAAATCATTTTAAAGGAAATCTCTGGTCACATATCCTGTTTATGCTGTTGGTCATTGGAGTAAATATCTTCGAAAAGAGTATACTTTGCATTTATGAATAGTTGTATCTCTAATTTATTCTGTGCTGGTAGTTTACACACCTAGACTATTTATAAGAAAGCGGATGAGGGCTGCACAGGATCTCTGTACTATCTTTGCAACTTTCTATGAGTCTATAGTTCAAAATAAGGCTTTTTAAAAATCAAATGAATTACTGATTAAATAGTAATAAATAATAGTGAATTAAATTATATTACTTTTTAGGGAGCTTATTTGAATGTACCTAAAAACACCAATAATAGCCATAGCAGTTACCATTTATGCTACAGTAAGGCACAAAGGATACATTCCGTCTAGTCCCCACATCCACCCTGGATGTCCACAGTCCTGTGGCTGGGTGGATCATAGGCAGGCTCAGAGCAGACTTGTGTGTGACTAGAGAGGATGCTTGCTTCACTTTAAGACATTTCTCTCCACTGGTTACCACTGTTTTAACAGAGCCCTAGCTTTTTGGTTTTCAAAACTGATTATAAAAGTGTTATATATGTTCTGTTAAAATTTCAGAGCATCTGAAAAGCATAAAAGTGAAAGTAGGAAAAAAAAACCACCAAGAGTTCTATTATAAATCATTCCAGATATAAAGTTTCATGTTTCCAATTATTTTAATATATGTATTAACTTAGAAGCAAAATGGATTTATAAGCCCACACATTGTTGGGAATGTGAAACGGTGCAGCACTTTGTACCACAGTTAGGCAGTTCCTCAAAAAGTTAAACACAGAATTACTGTATGACCCAGCAAATTTCTCCTAGGCTATCTACCCAAGAGAACCGAAAACATAGTCCACACAGAAACTTGTTCATGGATGTTCATAGCAACTTCCATAACAGCTGAGAAGTAGAAACAATCCAAATGTCCATGAACTGATGAATGGATAATAAAATGTCATTTATCCATACTGTGGATTATTGAAGCAAAAAAGGAATGTAGTATTGATACACAAATGCTATAACATGGATGAACCTTAAAAACATGTATGTAAAAGAAGCAAGACACAAAAGACCACATTTTATATTATTCCACTTATATATAAAGTCCATAAAAACAGCAAGTAGATGTGTAGCAAGAGTGACTGCTGATGGGCACAGCACAGGAGTACCTGGGGTGGTATTGGCATGAGAAAACATTCTGGAAGTAGATGGTGGTGGAAGTTCCACAACTCAATGAGTACACTAAAAACTGCACTGTGCACTTTAAAAGGATGAATATTTTAGTATGTTACATATCTCGGTTTTTAAAATTTGGATTTAGGGGCTCTTGGGAGGCTGAGTTAAGTGTCTGACTATTAATTTCAGCTCAGGTCATGATCTCATGGTTCATGGGATCAAGACCCAAGTTGGGCTCTGCACTGACAACATCCAGGTTGCTTGGGATTCTCTCTGTCTCTCTTTCTCTCTCTGCCCTCTCCCACCCACAAGCATGCAGTATGCAAACAATAAATAAATAAATAAATAGCTTAAAATTTAAATTAAAAAAATAAAATAAAAATTGTGTTCTGCAGTAAAGAATTTGGATGCTCATATTGCATGACATCACACAGAAGGGAGTATAACTCTTTCCATGAACTATCAGCAATTCCCAGAGACCCCAATCAAAATACTTGGTACTAGTCAGAGTGGCTAAAATGAGCAAATCAGAGAACTCTAGATGCTGGCGAGGATGTGGAGAAACGGGCACCCTTCTACACTGTTGGTGGGAATGTAAACAGGTACAGCCCCTCTGCAAAACAGTGTGGAGGTTCCTCAGGAAACAATAGAACTCTCCTAGGACCCAGCAATAGCACTGCTAGGAATTTACCCAAGGGATCCAGAAATGCTGAGGCATAGGAGCACATGTACCCCAATGCTCATAGCAGCACTCTCCACAATAGCTAAAACATGGAAAGAGCCTAAGTGTCCATCAACAGATGAATGGATCAAGAAGATGTGGTTTATCTATACCCTGGAATACTACATGGCAATGAGAAACAATGAAATCTGGCCATGTGTAGCAACCTGGATGGACCTTGAGGGTGTTATACTGAGCGAAATAAGTCAGGCAGAAAAGGACAAATATCATATGTGTGCACGTATAGGAGGATTAGGAGGAACTTGACGGAGGACCAAGGGGGAGAAGAAGGGCGGAAATGGTGGGGGAAAGGGAGAGAGGCAAACCATGAGAGACTCTTGAATGCTGACAAAAACTGAGGACTGATGGATGTGGGGGGGAGGGGGGAAGGGCATGGAGGAGGACACTTGTGGGGTTGAGCACTGAGTGTTATGTGGAAACTAATTTGGCAATAAACTATTTGTAAAAAAAAAAAAAAATACTTGGTACTCATTTTTTGTGGCAAATATAACTTTTTAATTGTGGTTGAATATACATATATACAGTTTTAACCATTTTAAGTGCATTTTGTTAAATATAATTTTAATAGTGCATGTATCTTGATTCCTTCCCATTTAAATACTACATCTGTTACTATAAATAAAATATAGCTATAGAAGCTTTCTAATTTTCTGAGATGTGACAGAAATTTTTCTGCAGATTCACTTTATGCAATCTATAAATTAAGATATATCCTAAGACATTTATTCTGGAAAAATGATGTTTTCAGATTTTTAAAATATTTTTATTATAAACTCAATGACTTTATATTATTTCTCCCCTCTATTTTAGTTAAACATTTATTTTACAAACTTTTTTAAACATGAAAATATAAACTTTGGTGGCGACTACCCTATTAGACAATTTGTTTGTTGTTTTAAACATATTTTAAAGGGATGGCTTTTTAGAAGGAATGAGTTTCCTATGCAACAAAGTGAAACCTTATGCAAAAACGAATGGGAAAGAATGAACCGAAGTGGGAAGAACAATATACTTTAACTGCCAAAAGTTAGCCTCAGCACAAAATCGGTCCCAGTCAGAGACTGGAGTCACTTTGAGGAATGTGTATACTGCCTGAGACACAAGCTCTAGTTCGCAGAGCCATCTGAATCGTTTTGTTTGGTTTTTTTCACACCAGTAGAGAAGCTGATTTTTATAAGACTAACCTTTTTATTTAATGCATAGCCATCCTATACCTAAGACATATTAATGTTAAAACATAATGCATAACCGGTACAAACTTAAAATTGGCCATTAGCATCCTCTAAGTAAGCATCATTAAATTCAAAGAAAACTTTCTTTTCTAGGGCTCTCTTCATAGTATAGTACTTGGGAAAGAAAATTCCAAGGGAACATTGGTTCCAAAAAGACTTCATGGGTATAAATTGAAGAAACTTCCATTTGTCCAGATTTTACATGTGTCTTTTACACAAGGTTTTCCAGAGTCTCCCACTCCAGTGTATCCTGCTAAGCCACAGATAAGCTGCACACAGCAACCCTAACTGACCATAGAACCCTGTCTTCTTGGAGTTTATGGGACTCCACACAACAGAAACTCTAAAAACTTAGGAAAATCGATAAGTACTTGGTTACTCTCTGGAAAGGGTTGTTTATCTTTCTATTCTGTACAAATCTTTTATCATACTTTTAGTTTGACTCTATTCCTTCAGAAAGAATGTTACTCTAGGGTTAAAATCTTGTCTTCAACTGGGAAATTTTGAACAGAAAACAGTATAGAAGTTAATAGCCAGAGCACTTGGGTGGCCTAGTGTCTGACTCTTGATGTTGGTTCAAGATCTCAGGGTCGTGAGATTGAGCCCCATGTAGGATTCAGCATGGAGCCTGCTTGGGATATTCTCTCCCTCTCTCTCTCTGCCCCTACCCCCTCTCAAAAAATAAATAAAAGTAAAAAAAGAAGTTAATAGCCTAAACAATTAGCAATATGAATAATAACAAGAACATCAGATGGCCACCATGTTGAGTACTTATTCTGAGCATAGAAACCCTAGTAGATGCTGCGCATGCAGTATGTTTTTCACCCTTTGCAGTCACACAACAGGTATGTAACAATCTTTCCCAATTTCACAGAAGAAGAAACAGAAGGTGCAGGAATTAAGCAACTTTCTTAAGGTTTCACGGTATATAAAAGGCAGAACTAGAGGGAGAGACAGGTCTCACTGCGGGGCCCATGCTACACCCACTCCTGCTTAAACAAGGGGCTTGAGCAAAGTCTTAGCTTTGCCTTGGATGTAGTCAGGTCTAAGATGAGAAACATTTATTGGTGTAGAAAATTACTGTTTGCCCTCCAGCATTGCATTTCTCCAGATTACACATAGAAAATGAGCATATCACATGTGCTGGGTCTGGTTTCTGCAAGGAAGTATGTAGGTGCTTGTGATCACTGCGTGTCGGCTATTCATTCACCAAGTCTCCTGACCACTTTGTCTGGGCGTGCACTTCTCTGCAACCAGGACAAGTCCATGCCGACCCACTGGGGAGTTCACATCAAACAGTGAGAGGACAGCAGAGGAACAGGAGTCAAGTGGCCTGTTCCATGAGAAGAAAGGAGCCACGCCAGGAGCAGGAAGTCCTGGGCACATGGCAGACAGAGAGCAAGTGACAAGTCCACATCCCATGTCCTTCCTGCCACCCCAGCCCACCCTCGGGGAGGGACACAGTGGGCCCACCCCGTTCCTTAGTCTTGGGGAAGGGCAGTGAGAGGTAAGCAAATAAGCTTACCTCGGAACCTTCCTAACAGCTTTGCTTGCCCTTAGCCAGCCCTAGGTCACCCAGCCCTGTCCATCACAAACAGCTGCTGCAGGGTACTTCTCAGAAATAATCAAGAGAGGGAGAGAGTGAATTTTCACTAGGCAATCTCTTTTTACCATGTGTTACCCACCCCCTGCCATTTGCTTATTTGCTTGCTTGATTTTAACCCAAAACCTAAAGATTCACAGGAATGATATTGAGCTTGGTGTTTGTCACAGGGACGCCTGGGTGGCTCAGTCAGTTAAGCATCCGACTTCGGCTCAGATCATGATCTCACAGTTTGTGGGTTCAAGCCCCATGTCCGGCTCTGTGCTGACAGCTGGCTCAGAGCCTGGAGCCTGTTTCAGATTCTGTGTCTCCTTCTCTCTCCAACCCTCGCCTGTTCATGCTGTCTGTCTGTCTGTCTCTCTCTCTCTCTCTCTCAGAAATAAATAAATAAAGAAAGAAAGAAAGAAAGAAAGAAAGAAAGAAAGAAAGAAAGAAAGAAAGAAAGAAAGAAGAAAGAAAGAAAGAAAGAAAGAAAGAAAGAAAGAAAGAAAGAAAGAAAGAAAGAAAGAAAGAAAGAAAGAAAGAAATTGACATGAGGACCCAAAAGGGGATGGAGAAATGCTTGTGTCTTCTAGTGCATGCTAAGACCCTGATCTTTAGGTTCTGAGTTGTTTGGTTTTATTAGCTGCTAGATCCTAAGCACCTAAAACTTGCTATTAAACACTGAAAGAAATAAGAATATATAGATATTTACTCACAGATAAATTCTATCTTGTTGAGATTTAGAGCAAATTCTAAGAAGGTTTTTTGAGATGTGTGTCTGTTTATGTGTATGTATAGCAACTAAAACAGGATTTTTTTAGTGTGATATAATGTGAATAACAGAACTTTCCACCTTAACCATTTTTAGTGTCATTGAGTACGTTCAAACCATCCCTCATCCATCACACCCATCCATCTCTAGAATGTCTCCATCTTCCCAAAGGAAATCTCCATGACCATTAAATACTGTCTGTTTCCCAGCCCTCAACCCCTAGTAACCATCATTCCACTTTCTGTTTGTACCGATTTGATTGCTCCAGGAATCTCATGACTGGAATCACATAATAGTTGTTCTTTTATGTCTGGCTATATCCTTTACTTTAGATAACTTATTGATCATTTTTCTTCTTATGTGAGTAATACATATCTATTTTGGAAAAAGGTAGAAGACACATAAAAGCCAAGGGAAAAAGTAAATATTACTTGTAAGCTGCACTCAGATAACCACTAAAATCGTTCATACATCTTTCAGTCTCCTTTTCTTTCAGCTTATTACATGCAGGTAATGCATAGGAATATACATAGAGACATATAATTTGTTACCTGCTTTTAGCAACATATCAGAAACATTCTCCCATGTTCCTAAACACTTCTATGTAACCATTTCAATGGCTGTACAATACTTTATTGGAGAGCTGTTATCAGAATTTAATGAACAAACTCCTTCCAGCTCTTGCGCAGTTTCGAAGGCCTGTTTGTCTGTGTGGCACTGTCTTCCCCATCTGAATCACCACACATCCTGAATGGTGTCTCCTAGGCATTAGAGATGGTGTCTGTTAAGCAAAACTACACATGAACAGGCACTTAAGTGATGAATACCATCAACAGCATCTTTTCCTTTTCCAGGTCAGCAGGGCTTTTCAGCTTGATCGACACCATGTGGCCTCCAGTGATGCTTCTGAAAGCAGCTGGCCATGGCCGAGGCTGTGAAGAGGTGAGCCAGCATCCTCGGAGCCCCCCTGGTTGCCATCTGCACTGTCCAGGCACTACGTCAGGCCCCAGCCACGGTCCACATCCCTGAGAAGCTGAGGTCCAGGGACTATGAGCACAGAGATTCAGACTCGTTCACCTCAGTCTAAAGTCCAGCTCTGGCTGCTTTCTTTGCTAAGTCACACCCCGTTCTTCTTGAGGTTAATTGATGACGATGTCTTAATACCACAAGCATTGCATGCTGTTGCAACAGTCAGCGTCTTAGCCTCGTACTAAACAAGCCACAGGGTATTTCCCCCTCCACCTCCCAGTTACGATTAGAACCAGCATTCAGTTACCAATTAGAGCACAAACTCACCTAATGTCATAAATAAAATCCATGGTATTGGTACAACTACCAGGGCAGACACGGATTTCCCTTCCCCTGCTGCACCAGATTGTTTATGGTGCTTGCCCACAGGTAGTAAAACTGACTGATTAAAACCTGTCCTTCTCCTCCATCCTCAGTTTTATCCAGCAGACCAGCCGCGGCTGCCTTGGGCTGTAACTCCAAAAGCTGAAAACTGGGGACTATCTTGTTTGTGTGGTAGCTGACTTCCTAGCAGACTGCTAAGACTATAACTCTGTACTGTGCTAGACCAGGAAATAGTTGTCAACAATGCCCACTTTTTTTTTTAAAAGGGAAGAAGTTTCTTTTTTTTTTTAATGTTTATTCATTTTTTTGAGAGAGAAAGAGAGACAGAGACAGAACACAAGTGGAGGAAGGACAGAGAGAGAGGGAGAGACATAATCCGAGGCAGGCTCTAGGCTCTGAGCCATCAGCACAGAGCCCGACATGGATCTCAAATCCGCAAACCACAAGATCATGGCCTGAACTGAAGTCAGACACTTAACTGACTGAGCCACCCAGGCACCCAAAGAGGAATAAGTTTCTAAATAGTATTTTCAAATATACTCTGAAAAATAGTTTGTTTTTGTTTTTTAAGCTTATTTATTTACTTAGAGAGACAGCAAGCTTGGGAGGGACAGAGAGGGGTAGAGAGAATGAATCCCAAGCAGGCTCCACAATACCAGTGTGGAGCCCGATTCAGGGCTCGAACTCACGAACTGTGAGATCATGACCTGAGCCAAAATCTAGAGTTGGATGCTTAACCGACTGAGCTACCCAGATGCCCCTGAAGCACCTGAAGGTTTGTTTTTTTTTTTTAAATCCGTAATAAATTCAAAAAGTATAAAAGTTCTGGGGCGCCTGGGTGGCTTAGTCGGTTAAGCGTCCGACTTTCGCTTAGGTCATGATCTCGCGGTTCGTGGGTTCGGGCCCCGCGTCGGGCTCTGTGCTGACTGCCAGCCCAGAGCCTGGAGCCTGTTTCAGTCTGTGACTCCCTCTCTCTCTGACCCTCCCCTGCTCACGCTCTCTCTCCTAGAAATAAATAAAAAACCTTTAAAAACAAAAACAAAAACAAAAAGTATGAAAGTTCTTATGTTTGTTCCCAGAGGTAAACAACACAATCAATTTCTTATATAACCTTCCAAAAAGATAGAATGCATCTGTGAACAAATATGTATATATTAAAAAGTAGATTTTAATAGTATATTTGAATCTTTACCAGTACTCTCATGTTTACCTTTGCCTTCATTTTTTAAACAGGTAAAAACACACGTGCCTCCGCCTAGCTTCTGTTACATTCTCGCTGCTCATCCAAATGTGGGACAGATTGATATAATCGAAGAAGACCCCATTTCTAAGCTTTACCAACCTCCAGTTCCCCGGTTCTTAAGAGAAATTCTCCAGGTATCATCTGTGTTTGTAACAGGGTCTTTAATTACTTTTACTGTATTTGTGTGTTTTGTGTGATGTTCTAATCATTTTCAATGCCTTTCCAGACTGATGATCTCAGGACACGTTGCAGTTTCTATGCCAGGGTGATTTATCAAAGATCACAGGTAACAATCCCTCTCTCTCTCTTTCTGATAAGGTGTCATAAAGTTTATTAAAGGATAACCTCTCATAGAAGTTAATGGAGTGGTAAAATGGAATAAATCATTTCTTGTGCAGGTGCAGCCTACCGGCCAGTGGGTAAGTCCTGGACACAGCCCAGGTTGAGAGATTCTCAGCCCAGCACTGTGCGTTCCTGTTGGGCACACAGGCAGGTTGTAGAAAGGGGATACAGGGAGGAATCTCAGGACTGAGCTTGGCCCCAGCCAGAACTGTCCAACAGCTGAGCTAGCAGCAGGTGAGGGGAAGCCCCATGGCCTCAGAAGGCGTTGGCAGTTCTGGGGGGATGCTTGTCTGCCACCTTGCCACTCAGCAAATCAGCACAGAGCAGACAAGGGAAAGAGATGGGTTTGGTAAGCTGAACACAAGACATAAGTTCTACAAGAAAAATACCTCTGCTGGACCTTAGCTCAGAGAGGAACATGCATGCAAATCTATCACCTGAGGAGTACAGACCATCCTGTTGTTCAATCCTCATTTTTCTTTTCTCGGTTCACTTTTTAATCATTTGACAGCAAATTGATACCCCTTATGAGAAATAAGAGAGTGACTGACATTAGTCATTCACAGTGTGTCCTGTGAGCCATCCCAGCATTTGGCTCAACAGCCAGGGTGACAGGCCTCAGTGAAGGTAATATCCAGGTACCTTATGTGTCTCTTCCCATCCAACCCTTAAGCAAACTGAAGGCTGACTGCAAACTCCCCACCCGCTGTCTGCAGGACACTCAGTATGTTGCGACATGCTTGGCACCTGGCACACTTCCTAGTATTCTAACACACATTCTAGGTCAGATGGCTGTGTCATCAGGTAGTGGTTCACTGTGCAGCTGCCCTCTACTCTGCCATTAGAATGCTGTCTTCGCGAGCAATATACACATGTTGGTGCCCATAGAGCCTTACCTGCCTTCTGCCCCAGCTGACAGCAGGCGTGGAAAGTAACAAAAGCAGGTCAGATATACCATAGCTACGTCTCATTGCTAGCCCCAACGGACAGAGAGAGACAGACTACAGGTCACTTGCCTCACTAGACGAAGGAGCCCTGCCAGAAGGGCCACGGTGTGGCGCAGCCAGCCCCCTGTACATCACCGTGATGGTTCACTTTAAGAATGGCACTAGGAGGGGCGCCTGGGTGGCTCCGTCGGTTAAGTGGCCGACTTTGGCTCAGGTCATGATCTTGTAGTTGATGGGTTGAAGCCCCGCATCAGGTTCTGTGCTGGCAGCTCAGAGCCTGGAGCCTGTTTCAGATGCTGTGTCTCCCTCTCTTTCTGCCCCTCTCCCGCTCATGCTTTGTCTCTCTCTGTCTCAAAAATAAATAAAAACTATTTAAAAAAAAAAAAAGAATGGCACTAGGAGTCACTGCAAGAACCTGAGTTTTCAAAGAAGACTCAGATGTATTTCTATTATACAAATGGCCAAGTCATGCAAGTGAAAGATATTTAACTTATTTTTAAATGATCTTATCTTTAAGTAATCTCTATACCTAACTTGGGGCTTGAACTTACAACCCTGAGATCAAGAGCTGCATGTTCCACCCAACTAAGCCAGCCAGATGCCCCCATAACTTTTATTTTAAATAAAATTATTCTAACCTTTTAGATTAATAGTAATTATAGGTTCATAATAGACTACCAAGAAATACATAGTGTCCTCCTGTGCACTGTCCCCTGTACTAACATCTCATACCCAGAGTAGCCACCACACAACACCCAAACCAAGAAACTGACATCAGCCACTAATCCAGTGTCATCATTATAATTATGTCATTTCATGATCGTTACACAAATGAAGCCACGCAATATATATCAGTGTTGTTTCCTAGGCCAGCTGCACAAAGTACCAAAAACTGGATCATTTAAAACAACAGAAATGTGTCACTTCACACTTCTGGAAGCTAAAAGTCTGAAACCAAGGAAGGTATCAGCAGGGCCATGCTCTCTGTGACAGCTCTGGAGAAAATCCTACCTTGCCTCTTCCACCTCTGGTGTTTTCCGGCAATCCTTAGCTTGTACACACATCACCCCAGGCACATGGCCATCTTTACCCTCTGTGTCTCCACATGTATTCCCTCTGTCCCTATCAGTGTCCAGATTTCCTTTGTGATAAGGACACCAGTCATATTGGATGAGGGCCTGCTGTAATGATTTCACTTAACTTGGTTAAGTTTATAAAGACTTTTATTTCCAAATTAGATCACATTCTGAGGTACTAGAGTTAGAACTTCAGTGGATCTGTTTGGAGGGATACAATTCAACTTGTAACAGCTCCTTTGGTAGCTATTTGGTTGGGATGTTTCTCTCCCCAGCTAATAAAATTCTCTAGAGATTCATCCAGAGAACTAATAATGTTGAACATCTTTCATGTGTTTATTTGCCATCTGTGTAACTTCTTTGGTGAAATGCCTATACATGACTTTGCCCATTTTCTGTTTTGATTCTTTGTTTACTGTTGAATTTTTATTTATTTTTTCAATATGGTATTTTCTTTTATATTTATATTTTTTTATATTTTAGTTAGCTAACATACACTGCAATATTGGTTTCAGAAGTGGAATTCAGTGATTTATCACTTACATATAATACCCAGTGCTCCTCACAAGTGCCCTCCTTAATACCCCTCACCCATCTAGCCCACTTCCTATCCAGATCTCTCCATCAACCCTCAGTTTGTTCTGTCATTAAGAGTCTCTTGTGGTATGTTTCCCCTTCTTCTCTTCCCATCCCCCCTTCCCATATGTTCATCTGTTTTGTTTCTTAAATTCCACGTATTATTGCTGAATTTTTAAAGTTCTTTATATAGTCTTTACACAAAGCCTTTGTCAGATATGTGATCTGCAAATATTTCTCAGGGTCTATAATCTGTCTTTTCATCCTTTCAACAGGGGCTTTGCGGAGCAGAGTTTTTCATTTTTGTATGGTCAAATGTATTAACTTTCCCTCTTATGGATCATGCCTTTGTCATAAAGTCTAAGATAAGTCAAGTCTCTTTGCCTAGTCATAGGTCCCGAAGTTCATCTTTTTTTTTTAACGTTTATTTATTTTTGAGAGACAGAGCATGCACGTGTGCGTGCGCGCGCACGCGCACACACACACACACACACACACATACACACACACATGTGAATGGGGGAGGGGCAGAGAGAGAGGGAGAGAGAGAATCCCAAGCAGGCTCTGCACTGTTAGCACAGAGCCCAGCATGGGGGGGATCTCACAAACTGTGAGATCATGACCTGAGCCCAAATCAAGAGTCAGATGTTCAACCGACTGAGCCATTCCGGTGCCCCCAAAATTTATCTTTTTATGTTCTTTTTGAAAAGATTTATAATTTTACATTTGAGTCCGTGCTGCATTTTTGAGCTGGTTTTTGAATAAAGTGAATAGTTTAGGTCAAGGTTCTTTTTCTTTTTTTTTTTTTTTTGCCTAAAGATGTCCAGTGTTCCAGCATTATTTGTTGGTAGGCTGTCCTTCCTCCATTGAATTGCTGTTGCAACTTTGTCAAAAATTAATGGACATTTTTGTGTGGAAGACCTTTTTTTTAAGGAGGCTTTCATGCCCTGTGTGGAACCCAACACAGGGCTTGAACTCACAATTGTGAGATAAAGACCTGAGCTGAGATCGAGAGTCAAACACTTAACTGACTGAGCTACCCAGGTGCCCCCAGAAGAGATCCATTTTTAATAAAATTTTAGCAGTAAGATTGGTAGTACAGCTTTGAATTAATTGGTTATTTGTATGTTTTTTTATAGAGGATATAATTTGTTACTGATTTTATTCATAACCCCAATAGTAAAGATACATTGACAGTTAATTTCAAAGGAAATTAGACCATTTTGGCTCATCAAGAAATTGAAAAAGAAACAGTAAGCTAAATTCAGGGTATTTATGAAGCATCTCTAAAATCTTTGAAGACTGTCAGAAGAACCCCCAATTGTAGATAATCTTATAGAAATCTTTGCCCTTCCTGAGATATCTACCATTTTTTAAAATGTGATTTTGCTAGTTGTTCCCCTAAAATCATTTATAACTCCATGGTCCAATACAGGTTCATGCATTGCACTTAGTTGTCATGTTTCTTTCTTCTTCAAATGGAACATTTCTACATTTTTGCTTATTTTTTATGACCTTGACATTTTTGAAGAATAGAGATTACTTACTTGGAATGTCTCTCCATTTGGATTTAACTAAATTAAGGCTATGTATTTTTCTCAGCCATACCACATAAAAATACTGTCTTCATATCAGGAGGCACACAGTTGATTTGTCCCAGTTTTATAACATTTTATCAATTGATTATGATGGTGTTTTCTAAAATGCTCAAAATCACTCATCATCAGGGAAATACAAATCAGAACTACAATGAGATACCACCTCACACCTGTCAAAATGGCTAAAGTTCACAACACAGGAAATAACAGGTGTTGGGAGGATGTGGAGAAAAGGGAGCCCTTCTGCACTGTTGGTAGGAGTGCAAACTGGATTAGCCACCCTGGAGAACAGTGTAAAGGCTCCTTAGAAAGTTAAAAATAGAACTACCCTACAATCCAGCAATTGCACTACTAGGTATTTACCCAAAGGATAAAAAAATTCGAATTTGAAGGGGCACGTGCACCCCAATGTTTATAGCAGCATTATCAACAATAGCCAAATTAAGAAAATAGCCCAATGTCCATTGACTAACAAATGGGTAAAGAAGAGGTGAGATAGGTATATGTGTTATGGAATATTACTCAGTCATGAAAAAGAAATCTTGCCATTTGCAAAGACATAGAGGGAGCTAGTGAGTACTATGCTAATTGAATCAGTCAGAGAAAGACAAAGACCATATAATTTCCCTTATATATGAAATTTGAGAAACAAAAGAAATGAGCAAAGGGGGAAAAAAGAGAGGCAAATCAGAAAGCAGACTCTTAACTGTAGAGAACAAACAGGGTTGCTAGAGGGAAGGTAGTCAGGGAATAGGCTGGATGGATGATGGATATTAAAGAGGGCACTTTGATGAGCACTGAGTGTTGTATATAAGTAATGAATCACTAAATTCTACACCTGAAACTAATAGTACACTATATGTTAAATAGCTAGAATATAAATTAAAACTTTTGGGGGGAAAAGATGGTGTTTTCTAGTTTTCTCTACTCTAATGAGTATCTGATACATATAAGTTAATAACTATGTAACAAACATTGTAGGAAGATATATTGAGACTATATAAACATCCTATTTTTATCAAACTTTTACTCACTCATTTTAATATCGATATGATTGTTGGCCTGAATTATTACTCTGATAGTGGTCGAATGGTAGATTTCTAATTCTAGTATACCCTCTATATTTATTAGTTACATTCAGCTATACTTAGGAGCTTTTTATTTCATTGATTTATTTATGTATTTACTTACTTATTTCAGTATGGACCCATAGATTCCATTTTTTTCAAATCTTATTGTTGTTTATTTGCATGTTCAAGTTTACCAGATTCAGGCTGGTTCCTGTACACTTTGGACGTGTTCCTGTCATTCTTCTAAGTACTTGCTTACCGTCTGACACAATAAGATGTATCAGACTCATCTTGTGCTTTCTCTGCTCTGGAAACAGCCATCTCTTCAAGGATCCCTGGTTGATTTTAATGGGAAATAGCACTTAGAAGCAAAGGTCTGGCTACTAGATGGACCCATTGCCACTAGGATGTTATTGCCTCTAGGCCCTCTCAGTGGACAGAGCAAGGAAGTATATGTGTGTAAACCCAGGCACACATACACATAAATCCATATTTCTTTCCGTTTCTCCATCTATATCCAAATCTTAATTTACACCAGTATCTCCAGTAGATCATTACCACAGAATTCACTCTAGGTTTCCCCATTTCCATATTTGTAACTCCCTTATCCAATAGTGAGAAACCTGGCTCTCATTTTCCTCAATATAATTTACTCTAATTTTCTGTGTGTAATCAGCCTTTCAACCATGTGAGCTCCCCATTGACCCAAACCCACAGCTCTGACCATGCAAGTCACTTTCACTGCCCAGTCCTGTCAACCAGCCAAATGGAATCCTCAGCCTGGCCATGCCATCAGTCACCAGCTGAACCTCAAGCCAGCCAGGTTGTCATGGTCCAGCCCTACTGACTGCAAGGGTCTTCCTAGGCAAATCCTTGGCCCCATTGGATCTACTAAATCCTAAATCCTGACCAGGGTAAAGGATAGAATACTATTACAATGAATTTTAAAAGGCATTACAACTTTTGCAGATAAAAGAAAATTATAGGGTGCCTAGGTGACTCAGTTAGTTAAGCATCTGACTCTTGATTTTGGCTCAGTTCTCGCAGTTGGTGAGTTCGAGCCCCATATCGGGCTCTGTACTGACAATGCAGAGTCTGCTTGGGATTCTCTCTCTCCCCACCTCTCTTTCTGCCCTCCAGCACATGCTTGCTCTCTCTCTCTCTCTCTCTCAAAAATACGTAAACTTAAAAAAAAGAAAATTATTATTATTAGCTCAGATTGTTTGCTAGCAACCAAGACACACAGAGTCTACTATACATTTGAAAGAATAAGAGAAAAATAAAAATTGTTGCAGATACAGCAGATATTTTATACCTGTTATACACCACAACCCTATCCAAAGTCTGAGGGCAATAATAATTATTCCTGTCTCAGTCAGTTTGAGCTGCTATGGATTAAACAACAACAGTTTATTCTCACAGATCTGGAATATGGGAGTCTGAGTTCAAACTGCCAACATGGTCAGGTTCTCAGTGAGGGACCTCCTCTTGGTTTACAAAACGGTATCTTCTTGCATCCTCACAATGTGGAAAGCAGAGAAGACAAACTGTCTCATGTCTTAGAAGGCACTAATTCAGGGGTGCCTGGGTGGCTCAATCAGTTAAGCATCTGACTTTGGCTCCGGTCATGATCTCAGGGTTTGCTGAGTTTGACTCCCACCCCACATGAGGCTCTGTGCTGACAGCTCAGAGCCTGAAGCCTGCTTTGGATTCTGTGTCTCCATCTCTCTCTACGCCTCTCCCACCTGGGCTCTGTCTGTCTCTTTCTCTCAAAAATAAATAAATGTAAAAAAAACTTTTTTTTTTTAAAGAAGGACACTAATTCCACCATGAGGGTGACACCCTTGTGACCTAATTACCTCCTGAATACCCCACCTACCATTACGATCACATTGGAGGTTAGGAATTCAACATGAATTGGGGATATGGGGGTGGATATAAACATCAGTTTATAACAATCTCTGATTCTTAGGAAGTGTACATCTAACAGGACAGAAGAATGTGTAAGGACTAAATACTTACTACAATGTGGTAATTAACATTCTAGGTATGGGAACATGAGATCTGGAGAAAAAGAGTAATGGAATCTCCCTGAGTAGGTCAAGGATAAGTACATTAGTACCACAGAAGGGCAGATTATATCCCAACAAAGGAGCCCTTTAAACAAGTACAGGTTTGGGGTTCCCAGGGCTCAGCCATGTCAATCAGGTCGGATTGTTTGCTAGTGACCAAGACACACAGACTCTTGTATATTTGAAAATATTTGTTGGAATGATATCTAAAATACTGTTAGTAATAATCATCTAACGTCATGGCTTTTAAAAGTTTTGGATATTAGGGATAACTGGGTGGCTCAGTTGGTTTAGTGGTCGACTTCAGCTCAGGTCATGGTCTCAGGGTTCGTGAGTTCGAGCCCCACATCAGACTTGCTGCTGTCAGCCAGTCAGCTCAGAGCCCACTTAAGATCCTCTGTCCCCTTTCTCTCTGCCCGTCCCTTGCTTATGCTCTCTCTCTCAAAATATAAATAAAAAAACATTAAAAAAAATTTTTAAGTCTTGGATGTTAGAATAGCTATTAAAGTTAAAGACTTAACTGTGTTTGAATTATAGCTGAACAATTTGCTTCTTCTACAGCAAAGAGAGATTTGGCTGATGGTGACTGATGTCACCCTGCAGATGCAGGAAGAGAATAACGCTGGCCTCCCCAAAACTGTACCAGTCTGTGTGGCCCCCTCCTGTGTGCTGAGCCAGGAAGTCCTGGAAGCGCTCACTCAGGCTGCCCCTCACAGCTTCCTCTTCAGGGACACTCTCCGAGCCCAGGGTATGCTTTTTTTCTTCACACTTTTGACCCAGCAGCTACTGATAGACACCATAAAATGGCATCATGGTTTGTAAATGCCTCTGACTTAATCTGGAACTGCATCCCCTTCGTGAAGCCAACTGAAGACGTGGTGTGTGGAGTGGAAGAGGCCCATAGTACCAGCCTGGGACTTTTACTGACCCCTGTCATGGCCACCTGGACAGAACTAGAACCCTTGCAGTGCTGACACCCTCTGTGGAAGATGCCATTGGTCACTCAAAGATCATCTCTTGTGGCACACCTTACAGGTGCAAAAGCTACCTGAAGCCATTGCCTGAGACATCACTTTGTAAAACAAACAAAATGCTGGAACAGTATAACTTCATGCTTAGATCAGTTAACTCTTTTTTTCCAGGAATCAAGTTAAAATCCTGCCCTAATTACATTTTTTTAATTTTGTTGAGGTATAATTTGCATACCACAAAACTCACCTTTCCAAATTGAATTTGAATCTAGTATTTGTGTGCTTTTCCAGCTTAGCACACTGGTGGCTTTAGGACTTCCTTTCTGCACAGTGCACATGTCATTGGACACAAGGGAGGGGCCGCAAAACTGCCCTCTGCCCACACAACCTGTAGGAGGCTGGCAAAGGGCAATGTCCTTACTGGGAGAGAACTCACTTTTTTCTTCCGTGCTTCACTAATCTGAAATGTCTCTGTTGGCAGGTCAGATTGTTTGTGTTGAACGAAGTGTCCTTTTGCTTCAAAAGCCCCCTTTGGGTGTGGCCTCCAGTGCACCCTCCTGTGAACTGACCAGCCCTGTGAAGCTCAGTGAACTGGATTCTGTCACTCAGGTCAACTCCATTTGCAGCGTTCAAGGTGGGTAGTCAAGTCAGGACTTGTGGAAATAGAAATGGTATTTATATATTTTTAAATATCACACTTCATATTCGTTTACTCATGTATTCAACAAGCATTTATTGTTGTCTGACATGTTCCAGACTTTGGATACATAAGGAACAAAATCAGAAGAGGTTCTTGCCTCTTAGACTTAAAGTCTATATAGAAAGAAATCAGTCAGCTATGTATACAATCAGATTGGTAACGGCAGCGTTCTGAGTGCTCAGAGTACTGATCACTGGGACCTCCCGTTGTTAGGGAAGTCTCTGGGGTTCCCCAAGGCCAGGAGACTTGTGCTGCGATCTGAAGGGTAGGAAGTAGCTAATTAGGTGAAGGAGTAGAGGCAGGAAGAGTATCTGAAGGGGAAAAAACCAGGACACATAAAGGCTGCTGACAGGGCAGTGTCAGGGAGCACCAGAGTCTGGGAGTGGGCGGAAAAGACATCTGATGAAGGCAGTGACTGGAGACCAGGCGGAGAGGAGAACCACTGCCCCAGTGGGTGGCCCTGGCGTGCTCTCTCATTGACAGAGAGGAGGGTGCTCCAGTTTTTGTCTCTGCAGAGCAGAGTGGAAGGGCCAGGGCCTTGGGTAATAGTCAGTGGGAGGGCAAGCACCAGTCCCACAACGTGAGGTAAGGGAAGAGGCGAAGTAAATATGGAAGTGGGTTTAGTTGGGGGAAACTGACAGGTTGGGTAGTGAATTCAGTACAGAGGGAGCAAGGCATAGATGAGGGTGAGAATGTACCTGAGGACCTCTGAGATGCCAGTTTAGGCCACACGGTGATGGGAGAGCTGTTTAAGCAAAGAGGACATGGTAGAAGAAGCCAGCTCTGAGAGCACAATTTTAGCTACATCTTGATGAGTTTAGATGTCTTGATACATCTGAAAAGACGTTTCAGTAGCTGGTTGGATATATGAGTTTGGGGCTCAGCATAGCATTAATATTCTCCTTTTTAACTTTTTGAATTTTTTAGTGGAAAAAGTAGTACATGTCCAGTGGAACTAGTGAAAGGTGAATAAAGAGAAAGTATTTTCTACCATGCACTGAATATGCTGCACTCTGTACATACAGGAACACGCATGTGTGCCCCCTTCCGAGGGAATGTGTGTGACTGCAGAACTCTGTAAAACACACCATCCTGGCCCTTGCTTTCCTCACTTAGTACTCTAGCAGGGATGTCCACCCAGATGGGTGGGTAAAGATCTAACTCAAGATATTCATTGTTGCATAATATTCTCTTCTATGAATAAACTGTCCACTGACAGACATCACACATGTTCCTCTGTCTTGTGTGGTTGTAAATAAGGCTGAAATAA
>JAESUZ010001317.1:0-55430 GCA_017311185.1 Proteles cristata cristata | reverse complement strand
TTTTTTTTTTTTTTTTTTTACAAATAGTTTATTGTCAAGTTGGTTTCCATATAACATCCAGTGCTCATCCCCACAAAAGCTCTCCTCCATGCTCATCTCCCCCCTCCCCCTCCCACACCCATCAGTCCTCAGTTTGTTCTCAGCATTCAAGAGTCTCTCATGGTTTGCTTCTCTTCCTTTCCCCCACCATTTCCCCACTTCTTCTCCCCCATGGTCCTTCATTAAGTTTCTCCTAATCCTCTGATACATGCAAACATATATTTGTCCTCTCTGCTTGACTTATTTCACTCAGCATAACATCCTCAAGGTCCATCCATGACTTGTTATTTTAAATTAGAGTTCCTAGGAACTTATATTCTATCCCTGTGTGTCTCAAACTTTAATGTGTATACCAGACATCTGGGAATCTTGTTAAAATTCAGATTTTGATTCAGTAGAGTCTAGGTATTGCCTGAAACACTGCATTTCTAAGACGTTTGCTGGGGTTGTAGATGCTGCTGCCCCAGCTTCTGCAAATCACATTGAACAGCAAAAGGCTAATTCTTAGTCTGGTAAACAACATGAAAAGGTGAAGTAAGCAAAAGTATCAGAAGTTTTGCAAAAGACAAAAGTTTTTAAAAATCTAATGTTACACAATTATTGCTTTAAAATATTAAAATTGATTTTAACTTTTAGTATAACTAGATCAGTTGAAACTAGCTCAGAAGAAAAACCAGTTGCTTGCTCATTGTATAGTCAAATCTGTTTTACAAGCAATATATGCATACATTTATAACATTTTAAAAAGAAAACCATTGGCCATACAATGTCAATAGTTTACCAATATTTTTAAAGTTTTTCCAAATAGATCCAAAAATTCTGAGCAGTTTAATAGTTTGTGAAATACTGAATATGAACATAACAATTAATCATTCAGATTTCAGAATAAAATGACCAATTACATTTTCATTTACCTAATTTGAAGACATTATTTTTATTTTCTTTTTAATGTCTAATTTTTTCCTTTAAATCTATTTTAATAATTTATGCTTGAATTATGAGTTTAGAATTAATGCCAGATATCATCTGTGTTCAGCACTTGCAGCCAATTTCCAATTTCAGGAAGTCGTAAAATATAAGGCATGAAATATGAGGCCTGCTCATTTGTCCATCTGACTGTTCTGATAGCAAAAAGATTTGGATTGTTAAAAAATGAAAGTTGCCCTCATAAGGTTAGGAACCAAGTTTGAATCTCCTTATTCAGCTATCTTACTTCTTACATCAGTAAATGGATCTAAACCTTTGCTGAACATTTTCATAACCAAAACCTCCAGTGCAAAGTAGTACTATTTTTTTTAAGTTTCATGTTTCTATTTAAATGCCAGTTAGTTAACATACAAGGTAATATTAGTTTCAGGTAGTGTCTAATATTTTTAAGGGTAGCAAAAACAATAGCAAAAGAGACTTGGTAAAGGTTATTTTATTTTATATTTGCTATCTCTCAAACTCCCCTTCAAAACAAGAACAAATGGTAAATTAAGCACTGTGCTGCCCAAGTATTTTCTTCATACTAGCTTTTTATCTTGACTACAGCAGAATAGTCATTTAGTCTAAGTGAAATTTACATTAATAATAATTCTAGGAAATCCTTATAATTCCATTTGTTTATATGCAGTTCATCTTGGTATTGAGCTATGATCAAATTAAAACAAACAAACAAAAAAAGAAAATAGCTATTGAAAAAAGTCAAGTATAAGTGTTTAAGCTGTTAGAGGCACAGTGTGATTCCGGCAGATTTAGGAAAACAACTGAATAAGTTGTCACTTCAAAACTAGGATTCATGTCTTAATTGTAGCATTGGGATTCAGAACCTATTGCTTTCCCAATGCAACTATTAATCTTTTCTAAGGTCTGATACTTTAAGAGCAACAGCAGAGCTTGTTTGATGTCAACTTGAGGATTCCAATGAACTAAAGGGCCAGTTGGAGTGAAGTGTTTTTCGTAAGTGATAAATGAATTTGGGTATCTGCCAAATTGCCTTGGATTTTTTAATCCTTAACATTACTTAATAATGTTTAGCATAGACAGTTTCTATCTAACTGAGGAGGTATGTACAGTAGCCATATATATACATATATGTGTATATATGTAAATCTTTTTTTTTTTGAGGGAGAAATTCCAAAATACAAAAAAAGGTGAAAAATAACAGATCTCTTCAAATTCTATTTTCAAAGAGGAGGTAAAAATTCACTCTGTACAAAGTAGAAATATCAGTTCTATGAAAATATGCTCTTTATGCCTTAAGACAGAATAAGAATACATTGAGTCACTTTAAAATAACATTAAACTAAAAAATTATGGGAGCCTGGCTAGGTCAATCCATAGAGCATATGAATCTTGATCTGGGGGCCATGAGTTTAAGCCCCACGTTGGGTATAAAGTTTACATTAAAAACAGTAAAAAACACAAAAATTGTAAAAAGACCATGTTTGGGTCATAACAACAGGAAGAAAAAATATGAGAAATTTCTTAGACTATTCTAACAAGTGTTACAAATGCTAAGAATATTAAACAAAATTCTGTCAACAGAGTAATCAATTCTAGCTAGATAACTTTAAGTCAGTTCTCCATTTTTTTTTGTTTTAAAGGTAATATGAATGTATCTTAATAGAATGAGATTTTTTTTTAAATATTGGAAATATTAAACAGAGGAAAATACTGTTCAGCTTTACAAAATTTTAATCATAAGTCATGTAATTCCAATAAAGCTCTTAAATATATATAAGTGAAAACTGAACACAAGTAGCCTGTAGATAATGCCATATAATGTACATCAAAGTTTGAAGTACTTATAATTGATAATAAAATGAGAGGATGACAAAACTAGTGATAGGATTACTAAAGAAATGAGTTAATTATTTTAGAAAAAAATAGAATTCCAGATTAAGATTGGGTTTCAGGATGAAGATAGACAACTCAAGTAAATATTATCATTAAAAGAAATGGAAGACACTCCGAGAACATAGTGTTTAATAGTTCCTTTGAATATGTCATTATGTTGGGGTGCCTGGGTGGCTCAGTCGGTTAAGCATCCGACTTTGGCTCAGGTCATGATCTCAAGGTTCGTGGGTTCCAGCCCCATGTTGGACTATGTGCTGACAGCTAGCTCAGAGCCTGGAGACCGTCTTTGGATTCTCTGACTCCTTCTCTCTCTGACCCTTCCCTGCTCACGCTGTCTCTATCTCTCTCTAAAAAATAAATAAAACATTAAAAAAATGAAAATGTCATTACAGTTTAGGTTTTCCTTACATCATACATTAATGGTAATAACTAAATCACCTAGGAACATGCTTTGGTGGTAACTGAAACAACTGAGTTTCTGAAGAAAAACCAAACAAACAATTAGAAAAATAAAGTAAATTTATCATGAGTTTTTGTATTAAATCTAAAGAAAATACCTGAAATAGCATTTCTCAGTAACTATAAAAGGACCATACTGTTTTAACTATTTTAACTATGTGAATAATTACATTATTATTTTAAAAATTGTTTTCATTGCATTTTAAAGTATTAATCATTTTATCTTATCAAACTCTCACAATAGTCCTGTGAAACAGGTACTATATACCATTTTGACATACATGGAAAGAGACACAGACCAGTCTTTTTCTTTTTTCTTTTTCCCTAAGATAACATTGCCTATTAAGCGTCAGAGGCAAGAGTAGATCATTGCTCTTATGATCACTGGATCAATAGTCATTCCATCAGTCACTATGTGTACTAATTTTAAGTCCAAATATAATTAAAATATTAAAGATATATATATGTATATATATATATATGTGTGTGTATACATAATCAGGAAAATATTAACAATGTATTCATTATATTTAATCTTTTAGGAGTTTTAAACTTGTATAAGAAATTTTTGGTGTGTACTCATTGACTCTTAGTAGACACAATTAGGATAATATCCCTGGCTTTAGTAATTTAACACATATGATAACATAAATATACAATGATACAGTTGTCATAGTGGACTAAGAAATAAGAATGTGATCAAATTGAACAAGGGAAGAGTAATAGGATGGATAAATCTGATAAGCCCTTTAAAATGAGGATTTGGTTCTAATCTAAAATAGACTCAGAAACCAGAGCCAAGTTCCTAAGATATTTCTTTCTCTGTGAAGATAAATATATTTGTGAAAAGAACTTTGGCAGTAGAGTATTTGGGACAAAAAAGGAAAATTTATTAAGGCTAAGACTTAGATAGAGAAAGTTAAATAATAAGGTATATTGCTCTGGCTAAGTTCTAGCAATGCATGCAACCCAGAACTTTGGAAGCTTTCGGGTTTCTCATTTTATTTGAATTATATTCAAGCATTTCCATAAGATAGATTTTTAGAACAGTAGTCAACCATGTGAAGTGAATAATTTTACCCATTGGGAGATCACACTTTATTTTCCCTAGGAAGAACTAGATTATTAGAAGATATTACACAAAAATATCTTTCATTGTCAGAGAAGCAAATAGTGTTTAAGTTCTTTAATGAATCTCATGAGATAATTAGTAAACAAAAGTATAAACGATGACACATATTCTGCCAAAGTGCCACTGAATATAAAAGACAAATATTATCCTTATTTTAAAGTTCCCTTAAAACTACAGTTCTTCTACATAAAATTGATATTTGTTTGTGAATTTCTACTTGACAAAAGACTTAGCATATAATAATCTAACACTCCAAACAAATCTATGAATTATGGGGAGCAGACATTTTATCCCCTTTCTCTTTTTCTTCATTTTCTTTTTCCAAATGAAGAATCACACTGGTCCAGAATTATCTAAATGGTTTCGTCTAAGGTCATCAAGTTAGGTAGGAGTGACTTTATTTTTTTTTTAATGTTTATTTATTTTTGAGAAAAAGAGACACACAGAGAGAGAGAGAGCAAGGAAGGAGCAGAGAGAGAGAGAGACAACAGAATCCAAAGCAGGCTCCAGGCTCTGAGCTGTCAGCACAGTCTATGCGGGGCCCAAACAGAACTCAGGAAGTATGAGATCATGACCTGATCTGAAGTCAGACTCACAACCAACTGAGCCACCCAGGTGCCCCAGGAGTGACTTTAAATTCCATGAGCCATTCATTATATAGATTGGATCATAGGTTGTAGATAATTTATCCTGGGAATTGTGCAGAGATTTGACATTTTTAATAAAGGAAGAAAGAAAAAGAAGGTGTTTCTTAGATATGGAATCTAAGTTAGGGTTGACATTTCTCTGAAGAAAGTAATGCAAATTGTGATGAAATATTCAGGCTTGATGAAACTAGCAATATGCTGAGGTAGAACATACTAGCAATGTTTTGATTAAAATGCACTTAATTTGTTTATTGTTGAGATTTCTCTTCTGTTTTAATAAATGCCTCCAAACAGAGATAAGTAGGAATTTTTAGTGAAATGCATGTTCATAGATATTATGTAGTATTTTGAATCTCTATTCAGTTTTTTCTTTTTCACTTAGGAAGGTCATCCTTCAGGATTTTTTAAATTTGTGCATAACTTGCACTTTTTCTGAAGTAACTTAGTAAAACACAAATACTATTTAAATGTGTGAATTGTGATTGATTACACCTACTTAATATTTGTTGTTTTCCAGAATGTTCCATTCCTTTTGAAGTGACTTATTCAATCCAGGTCACAAAAGATAGATAGTGACAGTCTGGAATAGAATTAAGGTCTCTCTGGCCAGTGTGCTTGTTACTATACCATACTGTCTTTTACTGTAGTAAAAGGGCTTATGCAAATAACACAAAATTAGATGTGTAATGATCATATAGGCTAAAGTGTTCCAAAGTGCTACAAGTAATTTTGGTTAGAGACTTAGATATTAAACACCATAAAAGGTGTGTTAAGTAGCAAAAAATCATGGCTTTTTGAACAAATTAAAGATTTATTAACTCATTAACAAATTTCTGAATAAAATTTAAATGTTATAAGGTAGTATGGTATATTTTAAGTAACTTACAATTTTGAATGTAAGATATACCTTCTACAATAGGCTTTATGTTATAATTAAAATTTACTCAGATTTCACTATAAAACTCTGCTCTATTGCAACATATATCTATGTCTTAAATCGAAGAATTTTGTTTTGAAGAAATACTATAAGAACAGCTTTACAGTCATTTTAGCTTTAATAGTATGCCCCTGTTACTTAGGACTCCAAAATACATTAATATAAGCTTTTAATGTTTCATAAACACTATAAATGATCCATTTATGAAACTTTTGTTTTGCTTATTCATAGATAATTAAATATTTCCTTTTTTATTTTAAAGGCGTTTACTTTCTTGCTAAAAATGTCTATCTAACACATCAGGTTTTTGATATGTTAATGGATTGGAGCTGCAAACTTCTGCTTAGAAAACATGCCTTCAAAGGGCATGCTGTTTTTCAAAATATAAATTAATGACATTTGGTTACATTGAAGAAAATGGTCTAAAAGCCAGTGACATCAGTTATATTTTGCTCTTGTATTTGTTTGAATGAAAGTTTATTTTACTTAAGATTTATCTTTTCATTTAAAAGTTTTCATTATAAACAGACAGCATTTTGTCTTCTGTAGTTATTGGTCCACAATATTTTTTTCTTTTTTACTAGAGCCATATATTTCTTCTGTATAGGATAAATTCTTAAATCTTTTTAAGAAGTAACTTAAATGTCTTTAACCTCATTTCCAGAGAAAATTCCTAAGTGTATTTTTTTGGTTTGTTTTTATTTTTGTTTTATAACATAACTGTTTTGGAACTACTATACAGATAAATTTTGAAATGTTTGTTATGTGTTAAAAGTCAATATAGAAGAATATATATTCAAATGCTACTGAAGACAAAACAGGTAAAATTGGAAGCTGTTAAATGACTAAAATGGACAAATTTTCAATAGCATATTCTTAGCTGATCATCTAGAAAAGAATTTTTACTTTTGACTGAAAAATTCCAGTCAATTATTTAAACTAACATAATGGTTAAAATATAATTATAAAAAACATAAAGTATAAAAATAAAAATGCACATTTACCCACAATTACTGTATTAGTGCTGTAGAAAATCATGCTTGAGGAAACAAAATTCACCTCAGTAAAACTAATTTTTTAAAATTTATTGTTTATTTATTTTTGATAGAGAGAGAGTGACAGCCCATGAGTGGGGGAGGGGGAGAGAGAGACACAGTCCAAACCAGGTTCCAAGCTTTGAGCCTGCAGGGATTGAACTGGAGCTGTGAGGTCATGACCTGAGCCTAAGTCAGATGCTCAACTGACTGAGCCACCCAGAAGCCCCTAAACTAAACATTAAGGTATTTTTTTTCCATCTAGACATCTTAATTGTAGGAAAAATATTCAATTTATAATATCACCTGTTATTAACAATTCAATTACAGCCAGGAAACTGTGAGCACATATACCTTGCAGGTCTAATTTAAAATCTAGATTTTCTCCGTTGATAATTCAGTTTTTTGTTATAACTTATATAATCAGTTTAGGCAAATTAAAGTTATAGATGGCTTTTGATCTTTTTCATCAAAGCTTGTTACATTATCATTTCATTGTGAAATTTGATAGGTTTGATCTAGAGGCATGTAGCAATGTTGATTTTTAATGGATTTGCTTGGACAGTCCCAATCTAAAATAATAGCTCTCAATTCTAGTCTCTGTTTAGAAATCTTGATACATAATGCTGGGATAAATACTAGAGGGATAAAATATTTCACATCATTAAACAACTAAATCATTAACATTCTCTTGTATTACAAAGGGAAGAATTGAATTTAGTTACAATCCATCTGCATAGTATCACATCTACTTGAATCAATCAATTATTTTAACTGATTTTTTTTCAAATTAACTGCTGGCTTTATTTTTTTGTGAACAATACTCTTATTGTTTAAATAACTCAGTTTATATTTCTACTTCAAATAAAGTACAGCAATTACATGTACTTTATCAAGACTTTAGGGCATATCAGCCAGGATAGAGAATTGTAAGTCAAGGACATTGATCAAGGATCAGTCAAATGTTAAAATATCTTCTCTTGGATTTTTAAAATTAATATATTTATTATCATTCAATAATCATGCAAATGTAGCACAAATAGAGAACATAGATTAACAAAAATGCCACTGCTTGATAAGTACAAACAGGGAAGCTTACTATGATAGAATTTTGCCTAAATAAACTCTCATACTAGTAGGTAAACACTGTTCATTTTTAAAAATTATAGTGATATCTTAAAATCTTTAAAAAATAGATCCACTTTTATAAAATACAAGTGCACACTCACACACACCTTTTAACATTTATAGTACATAATGACCTTCAAATTAGATGTAGACAAATAAAAATTTAACTTTAATAGTGCTTAATATTTTGTATTTTTCTTACCAATATGCAAAGCCACTTTGTTACTTGAGAATTCTAGTGTTTATTAAAAATTATTTTATAGAATTTATATTGTCTTCCCAATATTAGGATATATTACAACCAGATAACAGTGGTGCTATTGGAATTCAGTTCTGTTGGTATGTCTGATATGGATTATTTCTTCCTTTAGTATATGTATAATATCTCAAATTATATGATAAATCATAATTATTCATATATTAAAGCATTTTTAAAAATAAATATTTAAGGGGTGCCTGGGTGGCTTAGTCAGTTGGTCGTCCGACTTTCGCTTAGGTCATAATCTCGCGGTTCGTGGGTTCAAGCCCCGCGTCGGGCTCTGTGCTGACTGCCAGCTCAGAGCCTGGAGCCTGTTTCAGTCTGTGTCTCCCTCTCTCTCTGACCTCTCCCCTGCTCACACTGTCTCTCTCTCTCTCTCTCTCTCTCTCTCCTAGAAATAAATAAAAAATATTTAAAAAAAATAAATATTTAAGCACCAAACTATATTTTCACTATCATGTATATCCATTAATACCGAATCAAATATTACTCTTTTAAAAAAAATTTAATGTTTTATTTATTTCTAGGAGAGAGAGAGAGACAGCGTGAGCGGGGGAGGGTCAGAGAGAGAGAGGGATTCACAGACTGAAACAGGCTCCAGTCTCTGAGCTGGCAGTCAGCAAAGAGCCCGACGCGGGACTCGAACCCACGAACCGCAAGATCATGACCTAAGCGAAAGTCGGACGCTTAACCGACTAAGCCACCCAGGCGCCCCTCTTTTTTTTTTAATTTTTTTAACATTACTCTTTTCCAGAGACTTTGATTAGCTTATTTATGACTTACTCTATATTTGTAATATTTCCCTGAACTATTTTTTTTAAAATCTTGCATCGATGGGAATTTAAAATAGACATTTTAGAAGAGTAGAAATTTGAACTAAATTCATGACTTCCTAGACACACTATTGTATCTTCCGATTGGTTTTAAAAAAGCATATCTACAACTTAAATTTTGATTACCCTTCAATTACATAATCATAAATATAGGTAGTTCTGTTGAGTAAGTGATTTCATTTCTACTGAAGCATTGTTCTAGGCTGACAAGAGTCGATGTAAAATAGTCACTAAGAGACTGTGTATCATGAAGAGTCAAACAGTTATGATTTTCTATGAATTTCTTCATAACTAGCCAAAGAGTTTCCTGGTTATAAAATTATAATGATGGCCATTGAAATTTTTTTTCTGAGACGTTACACGAATAAATAATGAGACATGAGAAAATGGTGTCACTCAGAAGAATAGAATTGACAGATATAAAGCTTTAAATATTTTAAATGCTATACATTTGTATTCATAAGTGATCATAAATGCTGAACAATGATATGTATATAAAATAAGTTTTAAAAATTAGGTGTCATGCATAATATTATAAAACCAGGCTAAATGATATAACTAAGTTGTATATTTTTCTAAGCATTACTATAAGTACATTTTGTATATATATATTATTAATATATTAGACCTTAGTATTTTTAGACAAACATATGTGAATATATATGCCAATATATTCTTGCTTAGACAAATGGCAATACAATGATTAGACACATGCTCCTAAATACAAACTTGAAATTTTCATACATACTAATCATGGAAATACAAATTTTATCTTCTAAATTTTCATGTACATAAAATTTATTGCCCCCACACTAGCAGCATGTTGACTCCTTAATAATAGGTACCACCACGTTTCAGGACAGAGACAGTTGCCAAATTCACAGAGTAGGGAGACTGACCTCCTCATTAGGGTTTTTGCCCAATGCTTTTCTACTTTCCATCCCTTATCTTTTCCTTTTGTATTTTTGCCTTCTTCCATTGAATTTTCACCTTTTTCTTCACAAACTGACTTGGTGAAAGATTAAATGTTTTACAAGTTACTATATTTTCTATTTCAGTTCTACGTATGTGCATTATAACAAAAAAGAATGCTTAAAATACCTTTTATTATTATTTTTAAAGTATCTTTTTTTTTTCCTAAAAACAAATGCAAAATGTACAATTGGCGTATTAGGGCAACTATTTGTCCTTTAGATCTGATCAAACATATAAATCAGATTTTTTAAGTAGAATTTTGTATAAAGGTGAAAGGAGATATATAATTTTGATATAATTAAAATGGTTCTCTGTGTAACATTGTGTTTATGTACCCACTTGTTTTTTATATAGCATATGAGTCAGCAAAAGCTTTTTAAAAATATCTAAGAATGTTTCAGCTATCACTGACTCTTGAAAAATGCAAAACTGAAACCAAACTAATCTTATAAAATATTCAGCTCATCATTCAATTTAAGGTATATGATAGCATATATAGAACTTTTAGAAATGTTTAGTTTAAATTTAAAAGTTATTTATTCTTTTTAAAAAACAACATAAATTATTTTTTAAAAAGTTAGTTATCCTGTCTGGGCTTTAAATACAATTAATTTAATAAGTAAGATGGTTGCTCATACAACTCAGAAGAATTTGAAACATATAAAACTTACAAGGTTTAAGAAAAAAACCTTAAGGGTTTTAAAGAGAAATATTTGTTTTATTATAGTCAATATAAAAGAGGTTCTTGGATTGCAATGAGGGTTTCTTTATTTTCAAATTATTAATAAAAGGTAAGATGGGTTGCATATTGTACTTGAATAACAGAAATTTCTTCAATATAAACATATTTTTAAATATTGTATAGAAATATTAGACTTATTTTCAAAGGAAAGAAAACAGCCAAGCCTGACTGTCCAGAGTAAAATACACTAACTTTCCTTTCATTAGTGAAAATCACATTTTACTTTTATTTGGGGTGACATAAATACTTTAAAATTTTGGGGGGACACCTGGGAGGCTCAGTCAGTTAAGCGACTGATTCTCTATTTCAGTCCAGGACATGATCTCATGGTTTGTGAGTTCCAGCCCCAAATCGGGCTCTGCGTTGATGGTGCAGAGCCTGCTTGTGATCCCTCTCTCTCTCCCTCTTTCTGTACCCCTTCAGTGCACTCTCTTTCTCTCAAAATAAATACATAAATATAAAAAACTTTATCTACAAATTAAATTCATATAGTAAAAGAGGTAGCTATTTAAAAATTGGAAATATTTTTATTTTAAATAAGGCTAAAATTATATATGCTACTAACATAATATCAATTATTTGTTTTGAAAAATATTTTCCATTATGTAAATACATTTATCATAGACTCTTTAAGTATCAACCTCAGACTATATTAAAAATGGCATTTGTTGGGGCACCTGGGTGGCTCAGTCAATTGAATGTCCAACTCTCGGTTTTGCTTCAGGTCAAGATCTCAGGGTTCGATCAGGATTCTGAACTGACAGCCTGGAGCCTCCTTGGGATTTTGTCTCTCCCTAGCTCTCTGCCCTTCCCTGGCTCACACACACACATGAGCACACTCTCTCTTTCCATCAAAATAAATGAATAAACTTTAAAAATGGTGTTTGTTATCAGTTCTCCAGGGGTGACATGTGACTTACAGTTATGCTTAGACTGCAATATAAATGAAAAAATGTTTCGTAGATGCAGTAATTTGGGAGGCAAAAATATTTAAAATAATTCTATTTAAATCAAACAATAAAATTCTGACTAATTTGCAAACACTGGCACATTAACACTATGCTTTCTTGAAGAAGTGGTTACTAGAGAAAATAATGAAGGAAACTGGTCCTCATTCAAGTGGGGCAGATACTCTTCCTTTATAGTGTTGCATATGATTAAAGGGCAATCATACACCTGCAAATGTTATACATGCATACATTAGAAGATGTGGAAATAACATGTCTATCCAAGTTGTTATTGACAATCTGTATTCCACTTCAGATTAAACATAGGTGATTTTCTTTATTTTCTTCCAGTTTGTCTTTGTCTTGCCTTTGTTTTTCTTTCTTTACAGTTACCTATGTTAGTACAGTATACTACACATAGTTAGGATTCAGATAATTCTGTTGATTAAAACTCATCTATTTTGATCTCCTTTATTTCCTGCTTTTCACTTCCCCACCTTTTATATTGTCAGCTATGCCTTTATGAACTCTCAAATAAGTATTTTCCCTTTACTATTTAAGCATCCTGCTGTTCACCTCACATCAAAGTTACATTTTTTAAAATGTTTTTATTTATTTCTGAGAAAGAGAGACAGCGTGAGCAGGGGAGGGTCAGAGAGAGAGGGAGACACTAAATCTGAAAAAAGCTCCAGACTCCGAGCTAGTTTTCGGCACAGAGCCCGATGTGGGGCTCGAACCCACGAACCGTGAGATCATGACCTGGGCCAAAGTCAGACGCCTAACCACCTAGCCACCCAGGCGCCCCCAAAGTTATATTTTTGAGAGGCCTATGCATTTTGATAATTTATGCTTATTTAATAATATCCACCTGCATGAAATAAGGTGGACATATTCCTCAGATATTTGGAGTTAAATTTTTCTTATTGATATAGTAATTTATATAGAGAATTGAATATTAGTGAACAGTCTGACTAAATACTAAGGCAGAATATATAAACTAAGACCATATGAAATTATTCAAGTCAAAATTTGTTGAATATCAGCAATTTCATATAATTTTACTTAATAATCAAAGGTTGTAGACCAGAACATTTACTGAAAGGGAGATAACAGCTTAATTGTTAATAACTCCAAAATTATAAGGTTATTCATTGAGATATTTCCTAAATAATCTTCACATATGAAATTTGTCAAGATCATTACATAAGATAAGTAAAAATCAATGTTGGAGAGATCTTTATGAATAATGCATATTTCAGGAGAAAGTGAGATTTGTGAAGTAGACTTCTGATCTTTCACGTGAGTTCCCAGAAATGAAACATAGTTCCATTAAATGTCTTTAGTGCAAATTACCCAATTATGCAACATCAATTTCAGTGAGATGGGGCATCAAGAAAATCTATTTTCCAATTCAGTTACCTTATTAATTAGTAGACATTTCCTAATAAGATAAGCATTTGGATCAAAAGATAGTATTTACTTTTTTCTGCAGAATATTTATAGTCTTCGTACTTTAATACAGGTTATAGAAACATGGGATGAGGGACACGTGGTTGGCTCAGTCGGTTGAGCGTATGACTTTGGCTCAGGGCATGATCTCACGGTTTGTGGGTTCGAGCCCCAAGTGGGCTCTGTGCTGACAGCTTGAAGCCTGGAGCCTGCTTCAGATTCTGTTTCCCTCTCTCTCTGTCCCTCCCCTGCTCTCTCTCTCTTAAAAATAAATAAATGTTAAAAAAATTTTTAAAAAAGATACCTATGGTATGAAACTCCATATAATTGTTTATCTCATTATCAGAAAATTGGATAAAATTGGATAAAATTAGGAAAATTATATTCCTAAGAAAAAAAATTAAACTAACAGAACTATTTGCCATCAAGTCCCTTCCCCATTTTTCCTAAAGTTACATTTTCATACAGATGAACTCTATACTGGGTGATCCACTTGAAAATAATCTCAATCTAGGTTTTGATTCCAAGACATTGCTAGGTTTTCTTTGTCTTAGTATAAGTGAACACATAAACATCTTTTGTCTTATATAAAGTCTGTGTATTAGTAGTTAAGAGCTTAAGTTTAGGAGCCAGGTAAATCTGCTTTCAAAATTCTAGGTGCATACTTTAATAGTTCTGAGAACTTGTGCAAATTACTTGAACTCTTAGAGCCTCATGTCCTCATATGTGAATGGAAGTGAGAGTAACAGTACATATATAATAAGATTGTTATATGAAATATACTTAGCACAGTGTTTGGCATACAGTAAGAATGCAATAAAACGGCAACAACTATTATTTTAATGATTGATTATATACTTTAGAAGTTGTATTAAGATGAATCTAAGTGCTGAATGTCTCAAGGTATTTATCACCATAGTAATTTGTCGAAATACAGATCTTTATTTCCTTTATATTTTATTTTAATAGGATTATGACTTGCAGGAATTTAGCAAGGCATACATAATCTTGGATGCAAGATAGCCTGAGTGGAGAACTATCCAGTTTCTTAGATTTTCTTCAACCACATATTGATAGTGAGGTTACTGATAAAACCTACTATTTGCTAAGTAGAGGAAATTTTATATTTCTTAAATTGGCAACAGTGCTGATAACAGTAGTCAGCACAAATAAAGAATGTTCTTCTTTGATAACGTAAACAATGTTAATATAATGCAGAAAAAGGCTGAGAAAAAAACATAATTTCCATCATAAAAACAGAAGTGACAAAAATACTGACAAAATCATTTATTGTCATTACTCCTAGAAGATACAGTGTCCCTTCACGATATATTATAAAATGATGAATATACCAAACTTTATTCTAAGAGAGACTTGTTGTGACTATAAAGATAATAGATTTAAGTTTCTTTCACCATTTTATTTCTACTTACTTAATTTATTTTTAAAATTCTCATAACACCATATTTAAATGTAGTAGATATTTTGCAGACTTTTAGCTCCCCCTTCTCCCCAGATAAATAAATAATATATAGAAGAAGAAATTTTGCAGCCCCAAACTTTATCTCCAAAATTTAGTTTTAACATATGGTCTTCCAAGATTATGTAAACTAGATATTTGACTATTTGATCTAGATATTGCATATTTCATATTTACATTATACATATATACATATACATAAATATAAGTACGTGTGTGTGTCCTCTTAAAATTAGTATTTGTGGTAACTTATCTCAAAAAGGAATGTCAAATAGTCAAGGGCTATAATGTAGAAACATTATATTAACCACAATAATATCCATTAATTACATATATTATATTTAGAGCAGTTTCACACTAAAATGAGTGATTAAGACAAATAGAGGGCAAAATATACAGAATGTTTACACCCCAAAATAAAAAGAAAACAAAGTATGGTATTATGAAAGTGGCATTGGATAAGTGAAGTGCCTAGGACATTTTTCTTGACTAATTTAATACATTTTATATGAATAATTTAAGGGACTATAAAGTGGGGAGACTAGCAAGACTGTACAAGTGAGGAGGCAGAAGAATGTTGCTATTCAAACTTGATTTAAATTGATTGCCTTTGTAATAACATGCGGTTAACTGTTTTGAACTATTTATAATGAGTGTTATAAGGATTTTATAATTGTTGAAAATTGAGAAGACACATTCAGTTTTGTCCCTTGGAGGTATGCCAAAAATAAAACTTGCTAAAGAATAAAGAGAATGTAAGTGAAGGAATGTTTTGTGTTTGCTAAACACAACCATTTAAAAAGATTGATTTGCGGGGTGCCTGGGTGACTCAGTTGGTTAACCAATCTACTCTACTCTTGGTCTCCGCTCAAGCCATGATCTCGCAGTTTATGATTTTGAGCCACGAATCAGGCTCTGCGCTGACAGTGCAGAGCCTGTTTGGGATTCTCTCTCTCCCTTTCTTCTACCTCTCCTCTTCCCTATAAATAAATAAATAAATAAACAAATAAACAAACAAACAAATAAATAAATAAACTTTTAAAATGAAATTAAATTTTAAAGTTCTATTTCCACTAGAAAAACTTGTTCTATTTCAAGAGAAGAAAATGGGCATTTGGTGTTTCTCATATTTCATGGATGTGAAAATTCTTAGATAGCTTAAATTCTCTTAATGGAGATTGGAAATAATCTGCTAGAACACCTGTTTAAAAAATTGTAGCCCACATAAATCTGTGGGATAATAAGTCACAAATGTATAAATTGCAGTTACCTCACCTGTGGAGTTTTTTCCCTATTACTTTTCCACTAATAACGCACCCAGGCAAAGGAAATTTTAATCTAACTGAATAACTAAATTTCACTATGCAAGTTAATTTTGCACAAGCAAGTTAAAATTTGAATTTAGGCTTAGGCTTAAACCGGTGGAAAATAATAGAGAATGTGGAATTTTGGACTTGATAACACATATTGAGGGCAGGAAAAATACAACAAAAAATTCAGAAACTTTCTTGATGTTGACAGGAGCTAGGTTATATTCATTGTTGTTTTCTCCTACCAATTTGTATCCATGCTATCATATCTCAACATGTATAGAAAGGCAGAGAGTAAACATTTTAACTCATAGCTTCTGTGAAATCTGTATACAGATGAAGGTTTTCTGCTATCAAAAGCAACAAGAATGTAATCTTTTAGATATATGCATCTAAGGATCAGGAAGAGGCAATGATATAAATACATCTAATTCCAGGGTTCAAATAGTTTGACTTTTGAAACTTGACTTAGAAACTTGTCAGTAACCTTACCGATATGAAAATGAACAGAGAGAACCAATGCCTAATGCAGATAGCAACTGGACATGATAAATTAATTCACATGCTCGAGTAAGCCAGTTAGATGGTTGTCTAATGAAGAGTGTTACAAAAGAATGTTGTATGTATTCTTTAGTTGGTATATTAGTTTCCTCTCTCCCCAGTCATTTTTTTGATTTTCTTCTATATTAGAAAAATCTTAGTTCATACTTTTTTTTTTTACAAATAGTTTATTGTCAAGTTGGTATCCGTATAACACCCAGTGCTCATCCCCAGAAGTGCCCTCCTCCATGCCCATCTCCCTGCTCCACCCCCACATCCATCAGTCCTCAGATTGTTTCTCAGCATCCAAGAGTCCTCATGCTTTGCCTGTCTCCTTTCCCCCACCATTTGCCCCTTCTCCCCCTTGGTCCTCAGTTAAGTTCCTCCTAATCCCCCTATACGTGCAAACATATGATATTTGTCCTTCTCTGCCTGACTTATTTCGCTCAGCATAACACCCTCAAGGTCCATCCATGTTGCTACACATGGCCAGATTTCATTGTTTCTCATTGCCATGTAGTATTCCATGTATAGATAAACCACATCTTCTTGATCCATTCGTCCGTTGATGGACACTTAGGTTCTTTCCATGTTTTAGCTATTGTTGAGACTGCTGCTATGAACACTGGGGAACATGTGTTCCTATGCATCAGCATTTCTGTATCCCTTGGGTAAATTCCTAGCAGCGCTATTGCTGGGTCATAAGGGAGTTCTACTCTTATTTTCTTGAGGAACCTCCACACTATTTTCCAGAAGGGCTGCACCAGTTTGCATTCCCACCAACAGTGAGGAGGGTGCCCATTTCTTCACATCCTCGCCAGCATCTCGTGTTCTCTGATTTGCTCATTTTAGTCACTCTGACTGGCGTGAGGTGGTATCTCAGTGTGGTTTTGATTTGTATTTCCCTGGTGAGGAGGGATGCTGAGTATCGTTTCATGTGTCTGTTGGCCATCTGGATGTCCTTTTTGGAGAAGTGTCTGTTCATATCTTCTGCCCATTTCTTCACTGGGTTGTTTGTTTTTCGGGTGTGGAGATTGGTGTGTTCCTTATAGATTTTGGATATTAACCCTTTATCTGCTATGTCATTTGCAACTATCTTTTCCCATTCCCTTGGTTGCCTATTAGTTCTGTGGATTGTTACCTTTGCTGTACAGACGATTTTAATCTTGATGAGGTTCCAATCGTTTATTTTTGCTCTTGATTCCCTTACTTTTGGGGATGTGTCAAGTAAGAAGTTGCTGCGGTGGAGGTCAAGGAGGTTGCTTCTTGCTTTCTCCTCTAGGGTGTTGATAGTTTCCTGTCTCATGTTCAGGTCCTTTATCCATTTTGAGTTTATTTTTGTGCATGGTGTGAGAAAATGATCTAGTTTCATTCTTCTGCATGTTGCTGTCCAGTTCTTCCAACACCATCTGTTAAAGAGGCTGTCTTTTTTCCAATGGATATTCTTTCCTGCTTTGTCAAAGATTAGTTGGCTATATACCTTTGGGTCTAGCTCAGTGTTTTCAATTCGATTCCATTGGTCTATGTGTCTATTTTTGTCCCAATACCATACTGTCCTGACAATGACAGCTTTGCAGTAGAAGCTAAAGTCTGGGATGGTGATACCTCCCATTTTGGTTTTATTTTTCAGGATTACTTTGGCTATTCGGGGTCTTTTCTGATTCCATACAAATTTTACGATAGTTTGTTCTAGTTTTGAGAAGTATACTGGTACAATTTTAATTGAAATTGCATTGAATGTGTAGATTGCTTTGGGTAGTAATGACATCTTAACTATATTTATTCTTCCTATCCATGAGCATGGAATGTTTTTCCATTTCTTTGTGTCTTCTTCAATGTCCTTCATAAGTTTTCTACAGTTTTCATCATACAGATCTCTTGTAACCTTGGTTAGGTTTATTCCTAAGTATTTTATGGCATTTTGTGCAATTGTGAATGGGATAAGTTTCTTGATTTCTCTTTCTGTTGCTTCATTATTGGTGTATAAAAATGCAACCATTTCTGTACAATAATTTTGTACCCTGTAACGTGGCTGAATTCTTGGATCAGTTCTAGTAGGATTCTGGTGGAGGCTGTCGGGTTTTCTTTGTAGAGTATCATGTCATCTGCGAAGACAGAAAGTTTGACTTCCTCTTTGCCAATTCTGATGCCTTTGATTTCTTTTTGGTGTCTGATGGCTGATGCTAGGACTTCCAGCACTATGTTAAACAGCAGTGGTGAAAGTGAACATCCTTGTCGTGTTCCTGATATCAGGGAGACAGCTCTCAGTTTTTCCCCGTTGAGGATGATGTTAGCTGATAGCTTGTCAAAGATGGCTTTGATGATGTTTAATTAGGTTCCTTCTATCCCAACTTTCTCTAGAGTCTTTATTAAAAAGGGATGCTGTATTTGTAAAATGCTTTTCAGCATCTATTGACATGATCATATAGTTTTTATCTTTTCTTTTATTCATGTGATGTATCACATTGATTGATTTGCGAATGTTGAACCAGCCCTGTAACCCAGGAATGAACCCCACTTGATCTTGGTGGATGATTCTTTTTATGTGCTGCTGGATTCGATTTGCAAGGATCTTGTTGAGGATTTTTGCATCTGTATTCATCAAGGATACTGGCCTGTAGTTCTCTTTTTTTGCTGGATCTCTGTCTGGCTTGGGAATCAGAGTGATGCTGGCTTCATAAAATGAATCTGGGAGTTTTCCTTCGATTTCTATTTTTTGGAATAGCTTGAGAAGAATTGGGATTAATTCTGTTTTAAATGTCTGGTAGAATTCCCAGGGAAGCCATCAGGTCCAGGGCTCTTATTTGTTGGGAGATTTTTGATCACTGATTCAATTTCTTCACTCGTTATAGGTCTGTTCAGGTTTTCTATTTCTTCCCGTGTGAATTTTGGTAGTGAGTGTGTGTTTAGGAATTTGTCCATTTCTTCTATGTTGTCCAATTTGTTGGCATATAATTTTTCATAATATTCCCTGAGAATTGCTTGTATTTCTGAGGGGTTGGTTGTAATAAGTCCAATTTCATTCATAATTTTGTCTATCTGGGTGCTCTCTCTTTTCTTTTTGATAAGTCTGGCTTGAGTTTTGTCAATTTTTTTATTTTTTCAAAAAATTAACTCTTGGTTTCTTTGATCTGTTCATTTGTTTCTTTGGTCTCTATGTTGTTTATTTCTGCTCTGATTTTTACTATTTCTCTTCTTCTACTGGGTTTACGGCGTTCTTGTGTCTCTGCCTCCAGTTCCTTTAGGTGAGCTGTTAGATTTTGGACTTGCGCTTTTTCTAATCTCTTGAAATAGGCCTGGAGAGCAATGTATTTTCCTCTTAGGACTGCCTTTGCCACATCCCATAGATTTTGAATTGTTGTGTTTTCATTTTCATTTGTTTCCATATATTTTTAAATTTCATCTCTAATTGCCTGACTGGCCCATTCATTCTTTAGAAGGGTGTTCTTTAACCTCCATGTTTTTGGAGGTTTTCCAGACTTCTTCCTGTAATTGATTTCAAGTTTCAAAGCATTGTGATCTGACAGTGTGCATGGCATGATCTCTATTCTTTTATATTTATTGAGGGCTGCTTTATGTCCCAGTATGTGATCTATCTTGGAGAATGTGCCATGCGCACTTGAGAAGAAAGTAAATTCCCTGGCCTCAGGATGTAAAGTTCTATATATATCCGTCAGGTCCATCTGGTCCAATGTATCTTTCAAGTCCATTATTTCTTTAGTGATTTTCTGTCTGGTTGACCTATCCATTGCTGTAAGCGGAGTATTAAAGTCCCCTGCTATTAGCACATTCTTATCTAGAAGCTTGTTTCTGTTTGTGATTAATTGTTTTAGATATTTAGGTGCTCCCATATTCGGTGCGTAGACATTTATGATAGTTAGTTCTTCCTGATGGATGGACCCTGTAATTATTATGTAGTGCCCTTCTTCATCTCTTGTGATTGTCTTTAATTTAAAGTCCAGTTTGTCTGATATAAATATAGCTACTCTGGCTTTCTTTTGATTTCCTATAGCATGATATATATTTCTCCATCCCCTTACTTTTAATCTGAAGGTATCTTCCGTCTAAAATGAGTTTCTTGTAGACAGCATATAGATGGATTTTGTTTTCTTATCCATTCTGCTACCCTATGTCTTTTGATTGGAGCATTCAGTCCATTTACATTCAGTGTTATTATTGAAATATGTGGGTTTAGAGTCTTTGTATCTTTTGTAGGGTTCATGTTTGTGGTGGTGTCTCTGGAATCTTTGTTCCTTGCAACCTTTCCTTCAGAGAGTCCCCCTCAGGATTTCTTGTAGGACTGGCTTAGTGGTGACAAATTCTTTCAATTTCTGTTTATTTGGAAAGACTTTGATGTCTCCTTCTATTCGGAATGACAAGCTTGCTGGATAGAGGATTCTTTGCTGCCTATTTTTTCTATTCATCACATTGAAGATCTGCTGCCATTCTTTTCTGGCCTGCCAGGTTTCAGTAGATAGTTCTGTTACCACTCTGATAGGTTTTCCTTTGTATGTTAGGGCCCTTTTCTCCCTAGCTGCTTTCAAAAATCTCTTTTTGTCTTATATTTCGCCAATTTCACTATGATATATTGTGCTGATGATCGATTCAAGTTACGTCAGAGGGGAGTTCTCTGTGTCTCTTGAATTTCAACTTCTACTTCCTTTTCCAGTTTGGGGAGTTTCTCTGCTATAATTTTTTCTAGGACTCCTTCAGCTCCTTTCCCTCTCTCTTCCTCTTGTGCAATTCCTGTGATATGGATATAGTTCCGTTTGATTCTATGGCTACGCTCTCAAACTCTTCTTTCATGTTCCTGAATCAGTGTATCTCTCTTTTTCTCAGTTTCTTCTTTTTCTATAGTAGTGTCTTCTAAATCACTTATCCTCATTTCTGCCTCTTCAATCCATGCATTGGATGCCTCCAGTTTATTATGTATCTCATTTATCTCGTTGTTTAATTCACCATAACTATTTTTAAGCTCCATATTGTTTGTAGCCATAGTTTCTCTGATGTCCTCCATGCTTTTTCAAGACCAGCGATTAATTTTATGATTATTGTTCTAAATTCTTGTTCAGTTATGTTCCTTATATCTCTTTTCAACAGTTCTCTATCTGTCATTTCTTCTTGGAGTTTCTTTGGAGGAGAGTTCTTCAGTTTCGTCATTTTGGTTAGCTTTCTATCTCTTGTTACTTTTAAAAGCTTGTTGTACACACGGCCCCTGCGAGTTCTTCTGTATTAGAGAGGGCTCTTTTGACTGTTCAGGGTCTGTGTGTTCAGGAAGTGTTCTATGGATGGTGTCTCTTGGTTTCTCTTGTTGAGTGTTTGGTTATTTTGTTTCCCTCCTGGTAGTGGTATTTGGGATTCTCCACCATGTGTAGTTTGGCTTGTTTCTTGAGTCAGACCTGGACAAAGAAAACAGACAACCACAGAGGGAACACAGATACACAAACGCACAGACAAAACCAATAAACACACAAATCAGTCTCAGGTAAAAACAGCTACCACAATAACAAAACAGCTATCTGGAGGTGATGGGCGTGGTTTGGTGTAGGCAGGTCTTGTCTCGACTGTGTCCCCTGGCCTCCCTGAGGCTCCTCCTTTGTGGTTGTGGGGAGAAGAATGGCGTCACTCCAGTCCCTTCTCAACCAAGGGTTGCAAATCACTTCTTTGGTCCGATCTCCCTATGCTGTGGATGTAGACAAAGTGGGCTGAGTTCTATGCCCCACACCCAGCCTGTTTTCAGGTCCCAGTCCGTGGGCTTTGTTATACTGCCCAGGACAGTCCCACAGGCCACTGTTTCCCCGTTGACTGGAGGTTGCATGGGCCGTGGGGTAGTATTGCCCCCTCAGATCCTCCAGGGTCAAGCAGGAATACAAGCCGAGTGCATTCGGCGAACGTAGCAACTTTAGGTCCATAGAGTAAGCATCGCTGAAGCGCGCCCCCGCAGCTTCAGCTGCTCACTGCCGCGCCCACTTCTGCTTTACTGGGTGCCACCCGCTGCCTCTGCTTCAGCAGGCCGCTGTTGCCTGCACAGCCTCCGCTTCAAAAGACGTCAGTACAGCTTCATCAGGTCCCCGCTGCTTCAGTGGGTCGTTGTCGTGTGCGCCGCTGCCCCTTTACCCAGCTCCAGGACCGCCTCTGCAGGCATGGCTGTTGATTAACCTGGCCGCCACCACCGCCATGGATGGAGCAGGGCACATAGGAGTTCAGTTTTTCCAAGCACCTCCTGGGGACAGGGCAACTAGCTTAATTTCAGCACCCCAGTCAGAGCTAAAAAAAACTGTATTTCCAAGCTGTGTTTTTTTTTTTTTCTTCTCCAGGGACAGTTCTATGAGCAATCTCCGCTTTTCTTTCCTTTCCCCTGGAATCGTGGCAGCTCACCACCAGTCGCCAGTTTATCACTCACAGCAGCTGCAAGCAAGTTGGGTTTCCTCACCTCCCTCCATATCTCTGGGTCCCTTCCCGCTTTTATCTTCCCCAGTTTGCACTGACGCACTTATGAGGTTTCCTTCCCAGTGTACTCTGTCTCTTTCTCTCTGAAACTCCCTGAAACTCCTCTCTCTGTCTCCCTGAAACTCCTGTGGCTCAGTGTCCTATGACTTCAGGCCTTCACTGTTTGAGAGATGGGTGCAGGATAAATGTACGGAGCTCCTTACTTCTCTGCCATCTTGCCTCCAACCTCAAGTTCATTGCTTCTTTAGTGATTTTCTGCCTAGTTGATCCATCCATTGCTGTAAGTGGAGTATTAAAGTCCCGTGCTATTAGCACATTCTTTTCCGTAAGATTGTTTCTGTTTGTGATTAATTGTTTTATATATTTAGGTGCTCCCTTATTCGGTGCGTAGACATTTATGATTGTTAGTTCTTCCTGATGGATCGACCTTGTTATTGTTATATAATGCCCTTCTTCATCTCTTGTTAATATATTTATTTTAAAGTCCAGTTTGTCCGATATAAGTATAGCTTTCTTTTGACTTCCAGTAGCATGATACATATTTCTCCATTCCCTTACTTTCAATCTAATGGTGTCCTCAGGTCTAAAATGAGTCTCTTGTAGACAGAACATAGATGAATTTTGGTTTTCTAATCCATTCTGCTACCCTGTGTCTTTTGATTGGGGCATTTAGTGTGATACATTCAGTGTTATTATTGACAAATATGATTTTAGTCTCATTGTGTCCTTTGTGGGATTCGTGCTTTTTACAGTGACTCTTGTATCTTGTGTTCTTTGCAACATTTCCCCATAGAGTCCCCTCAGGATTTCTTGAATGGATTATTTAGTGGTGACAAATACTTTCATTTTTTGTTTATTTGGAAACACTTTTATCTCTCTTTCTATTCTGACTGAAAGGCTTGTTGGATACAAGTTTTTTGGCTGTATATTTTTCCTGTTCATCACATTGAAGATTTCATGCCATTCCTTTCTGACCTGCCAGGATTCAGTAGATAGTTCTGTCACCACTCTGATAGATTTCCCTTTGTATGGTAGGGCCTTTTCTTCATAGCTGCTTTCAAAATTCTCTTTTTGTCCTTAAATTTTGCCAGTTTCACTATGATATGTCGTGCAGAAGACTGATTCAAGTTATGTCTGACAGGAGTTCTCTGTGCCATTTGGATTTTAACATATCTTTTCTTCCCCAGATTGGGGACTTTCTTTGCTATAGTTTGTACAAGGACTCCTTCAGCAACTTTCCCTCTCTCTTCCTCTTGTGGAATTCCTATGATACGGATATTATTCCGTTTTTGTTTTTGTTGTTATTTTTTAAATTTTTTTCTTTAATTTTCTTTATTTATTTTGAGAGAGACAGAGATAACCTGAGCAGGGATGGTTCAGAGAGAGAGAGGTAGAGAGAAATCCACGCAGGCTCTGTGCTGTCAGCTTAGAGCCCAATGTGGGACTTGAACTCATGAAACATGAGATTATGACCTAAGCTGAAACTAAAGTCACATACTTAATTGACTAAGCCACCAGTATTATTTCATTTTATTGTATCGCTGAGCTCTGGAACTCTCCTTTTGTTCCTGGATCAGTTTATCTCTCTTTTTCTCAGATTACGCTTTTTCAATAATTGTGTCTTATAAATCACGTATTTCCTTTCTACTTATCCAATCCGTACATTGGACGACTCCATTTTATTTTGCATCTCATTTATAGCATTTTTTTTATTCATCACAACTATTTTTAATCTCCATAATCTTTGTAGCAATACTTTCTCTGATGTCTTCCATGCCTTTTTCAAGCCCAGTGATTAATTTTATGACTATCCTAAATTCTTGTTCAGTTATGTTGCTTATATTTGTTTTGAACAGTTTTTGGCTGTCATTTCTTCCTGGAATTTCTTTGCCGTAGAGTTCTTCCATTCCGATATTGTTCCATTTGACTGTATCGCTAAGCTCTCAAACTCTTCTCTCAACTTCCTGGATCAGTTTGTCTCTGTTTTTCTCATTTTCTGCTGTTTCTATAATGTCTTCTAAATCAGTTATTCTCCTTCTGCCTCTTCAATTCGTGCATTGGACGCCTCCAGTTTATTATGTATCTCATTTATCGCATTTTTTAAATTCATCATACCTATTTTTGTGCTCCATGTTGTTTGTTAGCCTTAGTTTCTTTGATGTCCTCTATGTTTTTTTCAAGCCCAGTGATTAATTTTATGATTATTGTTCTAAAATCTTGTTCAGTTATTCTGCTTATATCTGCTTTGAACAATTCTTTGGCTGCCAATTCTTCTTGGAATTTCTTTGGAGGAGAGCTCTTTCGTTTCATCATTTTGGTTAGCTTTCTATCTCTTGTTAGTTTTAAAAACTTGTTATGATCTCTGCATCTGGGAGTGCTGCTGTACCAAAGAAGACTCTTTGACTATCCAGGGCCCATCCTTTCAGAAAGTGTTCTTTTAGTGGTATCCCTTGGTCTCTCTTGTTGAGACTTTGGTTATTTTATTTTCCTAATCGAAGTGGTATTTGGGACTCTTCACCATGTGTACTTTGGCTTGTTTCTTGAGGTAGCCGTTAGAAGGTTTTCTCAGTGTACTCTGTCTCCTTTTCCTCCCAAACTCCTAGATTTTGTAACGGTTCCTATGGCTTCTGGTCTTCTCTGTGCGAGATAAGGGAGTGAGTGCAATGTACGGACATCCTACTTCTCCGCCATTTTGCCTCTCCTCCTCTTCCTTATTTTCTTTTCCTTTTTCCCTTTCAATTTGTGTGTTTGTTGGATTGGTCTGTGTGTTTGTGTGCCTATGTTCCCTGTGTGGGTGTCTCTGTTTTTTTTATTCCCCAGGGCTACTTCAAGAAACAAGCCAAAGTACAAATGGTGGAGGGTCCCAAATACCACTACAGTTAGGAAAATAATATAAAGGTTTCAAGTGAGACAAAGAGACATTATTCAAAGAACACTTTCTGAATGGACAGGCCCTGGACAGTCAAAGAGCCCTCATTGGCACAGCAGCACTGGGAGGTGCAGAGTGCATAACAAGTTTTAAAACTAACAAAGGGTAGAAAGGTAACCAGAATGATGAAAAGGAAGAGCTCTCCTCCAAAGACATTCCAGGAAGAATTGAAAGCCAAAGAACAGTTCAAAACAGATATAAGCAACATAACTGAACAAGAATTTTGAAGAATAGTCATAAAATTAATCGCTGGGCTTGAAAAAAGCATAGAGGACATCAAAGAAACTATGGCTACAAACATCATGGAGATAAAAAATAGGTATGATGAATTAAAAAATGTGAGAAATTAGATACATAATAAACTGGAGGCATCCAATGCAGGAATTGATGAGGCAGAAAGGAGAATAATTGATTAAGAAAACACCATTATAGAAAAAGAGCAAGCTGAGAAAAAGAGAGATAAACTGATCCAGGAACATGAAAGAGGAGTTCAAGAGCTCAGAGATACAGTCAAACGGAACAATATCTGTGTCATAGGAATACCATGAGAGGAAGAGAGAGGGAAAGGTGCTGAAGGAGTCCTGGAACAATTATAGCACAGAACTTCTCCAACCTGGGGAAGGAATTAAACGTTGAAACAAAAGAGGCACAGAGAACTCCCCTCTGACGTAATTTGAATCGATCTTCTGCACAACATATCATAGTGAAACTGGCAAAATATAAGACAAAGTGAGAATTTTGAAAGCAGGTAGGGAGAGAAGGGCCCTAACATACAAAGGAAAACCGATCAGAGTGGTGACACACCAATCTACTGAAACTTGACAGGCCAGAAAGGATGGCAAGAGATCTTCAGTGTGATGAACAGAAAAAATAGGCAGCCAAGAAATCACTATCCATCAAGCCTGTTATTCAGAATAGAAAGAGAGATAAAAGTCTTTCTATATAAACAAAAATTGAAAGAATTGGTCACCACGAAGCCAGCCCTACAAAAAATCCTAGGGGGACTCTGAGGGAAGTGTTACAAGAAACGAAGATACCAGAAACATCACCACAAGCATGAATCCCACAGAGGACACAATGTCTCTGAACCCACATGTTTCAATAACAACACTGAAGGTAAATGGGTGAATGCTCTATTCAAAAAACATAGGGTAACAGAATGGATAAGAAAACAAAATCCATCTATTTGTTGTCTACAAGAAATGCATTTTATACTGGAAGATACCTTCAGATTAAAAGGAAGGTGATGAAGAAATATATATCATGCTACAGGAAATAAAAAGAAAGCTGGCATAGCTATACATATATCAGACAAACTAGACTTTAAAGACAATAACAAGAGATGAATAAAGGCATTATATAATAATTACAGGGTCTATCCATCAGGAAGAACTAACAACTATAAATGTCTACGCACCTAATATGGCAGCACATAAATATTTAAAACAATTAATCACAACCAGAAACAATCATAGATAAGAAGGTGCTAAGAGCAGGGGACTTTAATACTTCACGTGTAGCAATGCATAGATCAGCCAGACAGAAAATCACTACAGAAACAATAGACTTTAATGACATATTGGACCAGATGGATCTGACAGATATGCTCAGAACTCTACATCCTGAGGCTATGGAATTCACTTGCTTCTCAAGTGTGCATGGCATATTCTCCAAGATGGATCACATACTGGGACATAAAGCAGCTCTCACCTAATATAAAAGAATTGAGATCATACCATGCACACTTTCAGATCATAATGTTTTGAAAATTGAAATTAATCACAGGAAGAAGTTTATAAACCTCCAAGAATGTGGAGGTTATAGAACACCTTACTAAAGAACGAATGGGCCAATCAGGCAATTATAGAAGAAATTTAAAAATATATGGAAACAAATGAAAATGAAAACACAGCAATCCAAACTCTATGGGATGTGGCAAAGGCAGTCCTAAGAGGAAAGTACAATGCACTCCAGGCCTATTTCAAGAAAATAGAAAAATTGCTGCAAGTGCAAAATCTTACAGCTCACCTAAGGAAATTAGAGGGAAAGCAACAAGAGCACCCTAAACCCAGTAGAAGATGAGAAATAGTAAAAATCAGAGCAGAAATAAACAACATAGAGACCAAAGACACAATTGAACAGATCAATGAAACCAAGAGTTGGTTTTTTGAAAAAATAAACAAAATTGGCAAACCTCTAGCCAGGATTCTCAAAAAGAGAAGAGAGAGCATCCAAATAGACAAAACTGGAATGACAATGGACTTATTACAACCAATCCCTCAGAAATACTAGCAATTATCAGGGTATACTATGAAAAATTATATGCCAACAAATTGGACAACTTATAAAAAATGGACAAATTCCTAAACACACACTCACTACCAAAATTCACACAGGAAGAGAGAGAAAATCTGAAAAGACCCATAACTAGTGAAGAAATCGAATCATTTCTAAAAAGTCTCCCAAGAAATAAGAACCCTGGGCCTGATGTTTTCCCTGGAGAATTCTACCAGATGTTTAAAACAGAATTAATACCCATTCTTCTCAAGCTATTCTAAAAAATAGATATCGAAAGAAAACTTCCAGACACATATTATGAAGCCAGCATCGCTCTGATTCCCAAGCCAGAGATCCAGCAAAAAAAAAAAAAAAAAAGGGAAATACAAGCCAATACCCTTTATGAATACTGATGCAAAAATCTCCAACAATATATTTGTAAATTGAATCCAAAAGCACATAAAAAGAATGATCCACCAAGATCAAGTGGGATTAATTCCTGGGTTACAGGGCTGGTTCAATATTCGCAAATCAATGAAAGTGATACATCACATCACCAAAAAATAGATAAGAATCATATGATCCTTGGGGCGCATGGGTGGCTTAGTCGGTTAAGCATCCGACTTTCGCTTGGGTCATGATCTCGCGGTTCATGGGTTCGAGCCCCGCGTCGGGCTCTGTGCTGACTGCCAGCTCAGAGCCTGGAGCCTGTTTCAGTCTGTGACTCCCTCTCTCTCTGACCTCCCCTGCTCATGCTGTCTCTCTCTCTCTCTCTCCTAGAAATAAATAAAACATTTAAAAAAAAAAGAATCATATGATCCTTTCGATAGATGCAGAAAAAGCATTTGACAAAATACAACTTGCCTTCTTAATAAAGACCCTTGAGAATGATGGGAAAGAAGAAACTTACTTAAACATCATACAAGCCATCTATGAGAAGGATTCCGCTAACATCATCCTCAATGGGGAAGAACTGAGAGCTTTCCCCCTGAGATCAGGAACACGACATGGATGTCCAATCTCACCACTGTTGTTTCACATAGTGCTGGAAGTCCTAGCATCAGCCATCAGACAACAAAAGGAAATCAATGGCATCAGAATTGGCAAAGAAGAAGTCAAACTTTCACTTTTCGCAGACAACCTGATACTCTACATAGAAAACTCGACAGACTCCACCAGAAGCCTATTAGAACTGATCTAAGAATTCAGCCACATTGCAGGTTACAAAATCAACATACAGAAATCGGTTGCATTTTATACACCAATAATGAAACAGTAGGAAGAGAAATCAAGAAACTGATCCCATTCACAATTGCACAAAAAACCATAAAGTACCGAGGAATAAACCTAAGCAAGGATATAAGAGATCTATATGATGAAAACTATAGAAAACTTATGAAGGAAAATGAGAACTCAGTATTGGACCCAAAACTATACAGCCAGCTAATCTTTGACAAAGCAGGAAAGAATGTCCAATGGAAAAAAGACAGCCTCTTTAACAGATGGTGCTGGGAGAACTGGACAGCAATATGCAGAAGAATGAAACTAGATCATTTTCTCACACCATACACAAAAATAAACTTTAAATGGATAAAGGACCTGAATGTGAGACAGTAAACCATCCAAACCCTAGAGGAGAAAACAGGAAACAACCTCCTTGACCGCCACCGCAGCAATTTCTTACTTGACACACCTCTAAAGGCAAGGGAATAAAGAGTAAAAATGAACTCTTGGGACGTCATCAAGAGTAAAAGCTTCTGCACGGCAAAGGTAACACTCCAGACAACTAACAGGCAACCGACAGAATTGTTTAAGATAGTTGCAAATGTTATATCAGATATAGGGCCTGTAAACAAAATCTGTAAGGAACTCACCAAAGTCCGCATCCAAAAAACAAATAATCTAGTGAAGAAATGGGCAGAAGAAATGAGCAGACACTTTTCAAAAGAGGACATCCAGATAACCAGCAAACACATGGAACGATGCTCAGCATCACTCCTCATCAGGGAAATACAAATCAAAACCTCACTGAGATACCACCTCATGCCAGTCAGAGTGGCTAAAATGAGCAAATTAGAGGACTCTAGATGCTGGCGAAGATGTGGTGAAATGGGCATCCTCCTACACTGTTGGTGGGAATGTAACCTGGTGCAAGCCCTCTGGAAAACAGTGTGGAAGTTCCTCAAAATATTAACAGTAGTACTCCCCTATGACCCAGCAAAAGCACTGATAGGAATTTACCCAAGGGATATAGGGTTGCTGATGCATAGGAGCACATGTACCCCAATGTTCATAGCTGCACTCTCAACAATAGCAAAAACATGGAAAGAGCCTAAGTGTCCATCAACAGACGAATGGATCGAGAAGATGTGGTTTATCTATACCATGGAATACTACATGGCAATGAGAAACAATGAAATCTGGCCATGTGTAGCAACATGGATGAACCTTGAGGGTGTTATGCTAAGCGAAATAAGTCAGGCAGAGAAGGATAAATACCATGTTTGCACATATTGGAGGATTAGGAGGAACTTAAGAAAGGAATGTGGGGGAGAAGAAGGGTGGAAATAGTGGGGGAGAGCGAGAGAGGTAAACCATGAGAGACTCTTGAATGCTGGGAACAAACTGAGGACTGATGGGTGTGGAGGGGACGGGGAGTGATGGGCATGGAGGGGGTACTTGTGGTGATGAGCACTGGGTGTTATATGGAATCCAACTTGACAATAAACTATATATATATATATATATATATATATATATATATATATATATACTCTGTGAGGACAGAGATTTTTTTGTCTGTTTTGTTCACTCATTTACTCTCAGTGCCCATAGCAGTGCCTGACAGACATTAAAAAGAAAATAAATAAATATTGTTGAATAAGTCATTAAGGCTTTATGAAGCTAACTAGAGGGTTAATATTCTTTCTAGGTTTTCAAAATGCATATTTTCTTAAGTTTTAAAAATGTCATTGTTCTCTTTCTCAATAGTTTTTAGTTTCTAAGACCCCTGATAGAACTTCAGGTGGAAAACACATTTTAAAATATTTCATTTTATGATTTTATTAAAGAAAAAGTGGAACTGATTTAAAATGGGTTGGCAGAGGAAGGCCGCTTGGAATTAAGTCACTTTCTTAATTCCTTCTCTTGTGTAGAGATATTGCAATATGTGTGCAATGCTTTTAAAAATGGTCTGGGGGCGCCTGGGTGGCTTAGTCAGTTAAGCGTCCGACTTTCGCTTAGGTCATGATCTCGCGGTTCGTGGGTTTGAGCCCCGCGTCAGGCTCTGTGCTGACTGCCAGCACACAGCCTGGAGCCTGTTTCAGAGTCTGTATCTCTCTGACCCTCCCCTGCTCATGCTCTCTCTCTCTCTCTCTCCTAGAAATAAATAAAAATATTTTTAAAAAATAAAAATGGTTTGTAGTATTCTTCTGTGAGTTGTAATAATGTGTAATTCTTAAGGTTAAAATAAGAAGAGACTAGTAGTTTTAATTCAATTGTCACTGTCTTATTTTTATTTCTGCTTATGTCTGCACAGTATTTACAAAATCTCACACATAAACATTGAATTATTTTATATGTCTTACATTAATAATGTTTGGACAAGTATATTTGTACATATTAACACAGCTGGTATAAATAGGTATTTTATAGAAAGCCAATACTTCAAAAGAAATTAAATCTTGTGAAAACTTTTATTATATTATATAATCCCAATGTTCATAACTGAACGAATAGGCTAAAAGTACCCTAGGAAATAGTCTTTTTGTATTTACTTGGATAGAAAATGTCTTCAGTATAGCATTATTCACTATTAAAATGTTTTATGAATGGCATGAACTGCTCAACACAGGAAAGTGGGTGGACTCGTAATATATATATTTTTTACTACTGTGGTAAGAATTTTTAAAATGAAATGTTTCAAGTTCATCTGTTTCATATCTTGGTTTGACCTAAAGCATTTCAATTGTTACAACAAATACATTTATTCTATTACTAATTGCCAATAGGGAGATTTCTTTTTTCTCACTTTTGTGTCTTCTGACCTGTCCAAATGCATATGTTTTTAAAAAACGAAGATGCACAGTTATACAGGAGGGGAATTATTTAGTATAATACATTTGGGCATAATCAGACCATAATAATTATAGCAATTTATTTGTATCATTTTATGAGTCTTCCTGTTTTTTTTAAAATGTTATATTTATTCATTATTTTTGAGAGAGAGAGAGAGAACAGGAAAAGGGCAGAGAGAGAGAAAGACACAGAATTTGAAGCAAGCTCCAGGCTCGGAGCTGTCAGCACTGAGCTCAACGCAAGGCTTTAACTCACAGACTGTGAGATCATGACCTGAGCCAGTCAGATGCTTAACCGACTGAGCCACCCAGGCACCCCATAAGTCTTCCTGTTTTTAGAACCATTACTAGAATTTTGTTAATGTTATAAATTATCAATAAATATCAAGAACTTCCTTAATTAGATACCTAAGTACATTAATAATTTTCTGTAGTGAAAAAATAATTTTCTGTAATGGATTTTTAAATGACGATCTGTCAGCTGATCCTTTAAAATTTTTGAATGCATTGATAGCTGTATTAATTCCTATTTAATTGTAAAATTATAACATCTGATAGCCTTTAGTGCAGTATGATTCAAATTTTATTTTCTGTTTATATTAATATATTATCTATAAATAACATCCAGAAGCACATTAAAATACTTCATGACACTAGATATTAAAATATATTTAGTATGCTAAATTGATACTATATCAAACAAATCAAATTGAGAATTAGTAAAAGAAATTGAAAATATTGCAAATTATGAGGAAATAAAAATTTGTTATTGAATATTATCAAAAGAACTAGAGACCTGAAATAATTTGGAAAATTTCAGTGAGCGAAAAATAATAAGCAAGAGGGAAAGAAAGTCAGACTATTTTTTAATGTTTATTTATGTTTGAAAGAGAGAGAGAAAGAGAGAGCAAACCCAAGCGGGGGAGTGGCAGAGAGAGACACACACACAGAATCTGAAGTAGGCTCCAGGCTCTGAGCTGTCAGCAGAGGATGACAGGAGGCTGCAACTCACATACTGCTAGATCATGACCTGAGGCGAAGTTGGATGCTTAACTCGCTGAAACCACCTTGGCGCCCCATGAAAATCCATTATACTATTTTCTACTTTCAAACTCTTAAGTAAAAATTCTGAAGGTTAAGATGCTTTCTAGTCAGTTCTCCCATTTAATGTTTGGATGTTATCTACCAAATCATAAATCATGTAGATTTAAGCTGGTTAGCTAACTTCTTACTATCTCCTTTAAACTGTTTCCCCCCCAGAATGCTTTAATAGGCAATTGTTTATGTTGAGATGAAATTTGCCTCCTTGTAATTATTACCTAGTCTTGTTCCTCTCATTCAAAGAAAGACTTGAATCTTATTTTCACTTGGTAGTTCTTCTCATATAATCCTTTTTCACATAGACCCCCTTCCTCTCAAAGGATTTTACTTCTTTAATCCAAATTTCCTGAATCCTTCATATGTTATGATTGTTGAACTCTTTTCATGTAGATTAATTTTTTAAAAATTTCATGTACAGAACTGAACACATGTAATATTGCATAAAACATTTGTTACCAATAGAAGAATTACATTTTAAAACCATATTATAATAATACATAATGCTTATATTTTTGTTATTGGTAACAAATATACCTTATTGCCCCCTAAGTATTGAATTCAGTGTTTTAAATTAATTTTATTACCTTTATCTATTTTGGCATATTATATCTTTTACATATTTTATCAATGGTGACCACGTTTATAAATACAGAGTTTTCTAATTACTGTAGTTATGTTGAAAAATTTACTTTTTACCTTAATGAAAAACACGCATAATATTAAATAGTGTCAATTGCACTAATATTTTAATTTAATGATTTTTAAACTGAGCATTTCAGTTAACATACATTTAATGGTCGGCTTTAATAATTTCTTCTTCTTCCTCTTCTCTCTCTCCTTTTTTTCCCCATTTATCTTTGACAGTTTTCCGTGGATTGATACAGAATACCATCACAACTGTGCTTGGTATGGACTTGTTTTCCGGGACGTATATATTTGCAGTCCTCTTAGCATGCGTCGTGTTTCAGTCTGACGCCCAGGAGAAAAACTACACAGTCCGAGAAGAAATGCCAGAAAATATTCTAATAGGTGACTTGCTGAAAGACCTCAACTTGTCGCTGATTCCAGACAAGTCTCTCACATCTCCTGTGCAGTTTAAGCTGGTGTACAAGACTGGAGATGTGCCCCTGATTCGAATTGAAGAGGGTACTGGTGAGATCTTCACTGCTGGAACTCGCATTGATCGTGAGAAATTATGTGCTAGTATCCTAGTGGAAACCCGTTGCTTTTATGAAGTGGAGGTTGCCGTTTTGCCAGATGAAATATTTAGACTAGTCAAGATACGTTTTCTGATAGAAGACATAAATGATAATGCACCATTATTCCCAGCAACAGTTATCAACATATCAATTCCGGAGAACTCGGCTATAAACTCTCGATATGCTCTCCCAGCAGCCATTGATCGTGACATAGGAATAAATGGAGTTCAAAACTACCAATTAATTAAGGTCCGTTTTAAAAACACTTTGTTAAAGAAAATTCATTTTTCAAAGGCAAAAAAAAGAAAAAAGTAAAGAAAAACTATCTTAGTGTATATAAGATTTTGAGTAAGCCAGCATCCAAATTTTTTAAAGTTTAAGCATAATGGAGTAAATTCATCAATGCAATTATTTGAAATAGCAAAGGGGTTTATGAATTTTAATTTTAAGTGCATTTATTTTTAAGCAGTTGTTTATGTTTCTTTAACAATCTAATATAGAAGTCAGATAAGGAGTTCAACCCTGCTACTTACAAATTAGTAACCTACCTGATACCTTAACTTTAATTTGTCTAATCCTGACTTTGCCACTAAGTGGACCTAAACAAGCAATTGTAAACATTAAGAATGTATGCACAAATCTATCATTTATACTTAGTGATAATTTTATTTTATTTTATTTTTAATGTTTTTTATTTATTTCTAGGAGAGAGAGAGAGAGACAGCGTGAGCAGGAGAGGGTCAGAGAGAGAGGGAGTCACAGACTGAAACAGGCTCCAGGCTCTGAGCTGGCAGTCAGCACAGAGCCCGACGCGGGGCTTGAACTCACGAACCGTGAGATCATGACCTGAGCAAAAGTCGGATGCTTAACCGACTAAGCCACCCGGGCGCCCCAACTTAGTGATAATTTTAGATAGAAAGCTTTATCTTGCCATTAGACAAGATGCCAAATAAATTTACTTGAGGATTAAATAGAATATTTTTATTAATATTGTTTCTGTATATACACAGAATAATAGTTTTCATGGTGATTTCCAGTCAAGGAGAGATCTTTAAGCATACAAATGAGATTACATTTTAGCCAATGTGCTGCTAATGTTAAATATTTTCATTTAGTTTCAATCTTTGAAAACACAGAACACTCATTTGCTATAAAGGGTAAGTAAGCTTTCTAGCCAAAATTTTCAGTTTACCTGAAGTACCTATTTTGGCTTGACTTGGGTCTCGGGATAGGGAAGACAGAGAGAAGAATAAATGGAATAACTGGTATTTGGAATATGTGCAGAGGGACCTTGTTTAACAAGTGAAGACGTGATTCTTTTTAATTATCTATGGAGTATATACGATAATAGGAAACTTGGATTTGGGTATGTGAAATAATTTCAATGCACTTGAATAATTTTGGAAAATGTGTAAAAGAATGAAAGCAGAGACTTAATATAGAAGATTAAGGTTGGTCAAGAGATTTTTAAAGTTTTATAAACATTTTCTGACTACTCACTACCAGATCATGATTAACATAATGGCCAGTGTTACAAGATATTCTAAAAACATAGATTATTTGGATGTATATCATCTGAAGATTTGGGCTTGGAAGAGGTATATTGTAAAACTGCTCAGCTGATGCTAATATATTGTAAATATACATTTGTTTATAAATATATTTAGAAATCAAAGGCTAAAGATCTCTTGAGCGAATTCAACTGAAATGCATATTTGTGTGTGAGTATAAGAAGTAAAAGATAAGGGATAGAAGATTTCTAGATGAGCAATATTAAACAAGTCTTCTGTAATGGTATATCCTTATCTGATGAAATGGAAATATATACTGGAGTCAGAAAGATAGATCACAATTTTATGGTTACTGCTGACTAGATATACTACCTCCAGCTTAATTTTTCTGAACTTTAGTTACTTTGGTCATAATATGAAGATGACAATGCAACTTTCAGGGGGAGAATTGGACAAATAAACACCCAATAGAAAGTAGATACATATGCAGAAGTTTTTGGAGATATTTTAAAGGAACGGACTGTTTCAAAATGCAGGATTTGATTCCTTTTGATGGCTGAGTAATATCCTATTCTACATATATACTAATTCTTCTTTATCTAGTCATCAATAAGTGAACATTTGAGTTATTGCCATGAATTGGGTATTATTGATAATGTTGCTAGAAGCATTGGGGTTTATGTGCCAGTTCGATTCAGCATTTTGTATCCTTTAGTTAAAAAATTAGTAGTGCAATTGCTGGATTATAGGATACTTCTCTGTATAACATTAGGGGAACATGCCTAATGTTTTCCAGAGTGGCTGCACCAGTTTGCATTCCTGCCAACAATGCAAGAGGATTCTCCTTTATCCCCGTCCTCGCCAAAACCTTTGTATCCTGGGTTGTTAATTTTACCCATTCAGACAAGTGTGATATCATATCTCATATTGTTTTTAATTTCTATTCCCATGATGATGAGTGATGTAGAGCATCTTCTCATGTGTCATTTAGCCATCTTTATGTTTTCATTTAAAATATGTCTATTCATGCCTATAGTCCATTTATTTTTTAAAGTTTTTTAAAGTTTTTATTTATTTCTGAGAAAGAGAGAGAGAGAGAGAGAGAGAGAGAGAGATAGCGTGAGCAGGGGAGGGTCAGAGAGACGGAGATACAGAATCTGAAGCAAGCTCCAGGTTCTGACCTAGCTGTCAGCACAGAGCCCGACGTGGGGCTCGAATCCATGAACGGTGAGATCATGACCTGTCCCAAAGTCGTATGCTTAACCGACTGAGCCACCCAGAAGGTGGCTTATTTATTTATTTATTTATTTATTTATTTATTTTAGTTTATTGTCAAGTTGGTTTCCATGTAACACCTAGGGCTCATCCCCACAAGTGTCATCCTCCATGCCCATCACCCCCCCACCAGTTCCCCACCCCGATCTGCCGTCAGTTTCTTCTCAACATTCAAGAGTCTCTCATGATTTGCCTCCCTCTCCTCTACTTTCCCCCCTTTCTTCTCCCCCACAGTCCTCCGTCAACTTCCTTCTAATCCTCCTATACGTGCAAGCATATGGTATTTGTCCTTCTCTACCTGACTTATTTCGCTCAGTATAACACCCTCAAGTTCCATGCATGTTGCTACACATGGCCAGATTTCATTCTTTCTCATTGCCATGTAGTATTCCATTGTATAAATACACCACATCTTCTTGATCCATTCGTCCATTGAGGGTCATTTAGGCTCTTTCCATGCTTTGGCTATTGTTGAGAGTGCTGCTGTGAACATTGGCGTCCATGTGCCCCTATGCATCAGCACTCCTGTATCCCTTGGGTAAATTCCTAGCAGTGCTTTTGCTGGATCCTAGGAAAGTTCTACTGTTATATTTTTGAGGAAGCTCCACACTGTTTTCCATGGCGGCTGCACCAGTTTACATTCCCATCAAGAGTGTAGGAGGGTGCCCGTTTCTCCACATCCTCGCCAACATCTAGAGTCCTCTGATTTGCTCATTTTAGCCACTCTGACCAGCATGAGGTGATATCTCAGTGTGGTTTTGATTTATATTTCCCTGATGAGGAGGGGTGCTGAGCATCGTTTCATGTGTCTCTTGGCCATCTGGATGTCCTCTTTGGAGAAGTGTTTGTTCATATCTTCTGCCCATTTCTTCACTGGGTTGTTTGTTTTTCAGTTGTGGAGTTTGGTGAGTTCTGTATAGATTTTCAATATTAGCCATTTATTTGATATGTCATTTGTAACTATATTTTCCCATTCCTTCATTTGCCTATTGGTTTTACTGTTTCCTTTGCCGTGCAGAAGCTTTTTATCTTCATGAGATCCCAATAGTCCATTTTTGTTCTTGATTCCCTTGCTTTTGGAGATGTGTCAACTAAGAAATTCTTGTGTCTGAGGTCAAAGAAGTTTTTTCCTGAATTAACCTCTAGGGTTTTGTTGGTTTCCTGTCTCACATTCAGGTCCTTCATCCATGTTGAGTTTATTTTTATGTATGGTATAATAAAGTGGTCTAGTTTCATTCTTCTGCATATTGCTGTCCAGTTCTCCCAGCACCATCTGTTTAGGAGGCTGTCTTTTTTTCCATTGGATATTCTTTCTTGTTTTGTCAAAGATTAATTGACCATTGAATTTGGTCCAGTTCTGGGTTCTCTATTCTATTCCATCGGTCTATGTGTCCGATTTTGTGCCAATACAATACTCTCTTGATGATTACAGATTTGTAGTAGAGGCTAAAATCTGGGATTGCGATGCGTCCCATTTTGGTTTTCTTTTTCAATGTTACTTTGGCTACTCAGGGTCGTTAGTGGTTTATTACAAATTTTAGGATAGTTTGTTCTCACTTTGAGAAGAATCCTGGTGCAATTTTCATTGGGATTGCATTGAATGTATAGATGATGGTGGGTAGTAGTGACATTTTAACAATATTTATTCTTCCATTCCATGAGCATGGAATGTTATATCCATCTCTTTGTGCCTTCTTCAGTTTCCTTTATAAGTTTTCTATAGTTTTCATCATACAGATTTTTACATTTTGGTTAGGTTTATTCCTAGATTTTTTTTTTGTAATTGTGAATGGGATCAGTTTCTCGATTTCTCTTTCTGTTCCTTTATTATTCGTGTATAAAATGCAACCGATTTCTGCACGTTGATTTTGTACCCTGCAACGTTGCTGAATTCATGGGTCACTTCTGGTAATCTTCTGTTGAAATCTGTCAGTTTTTCCATGTATAGCATCATCTCATCTGAGAAAAATGAAAGTTTGACTTCATCTTAGCCAATTCTGATGCCTTGTATTTCCTTTTGTTGTTTGATTGCTCGTGCTAGGACTTCAAACAGTATGTTAAACAACAGTTGTGAGAGTGGACATCTCTGTGGAGTTCCTGATCTCAGGGGAAAAGCTCTGTTTTTTAGCATTAAGGATGACTTTAGCTGAGGGCTTTTCATAAATGGCTTTTATGATGTTTAAGTAAGTTCCTTCTATGCCGACTTTCTGGAGGGTTTTTATTAAGAAGGGATGCTATATTTTGTCAAATCCTTTTTCTGCATCTATTGAAAGGGTTATATGATTTTTATCTTTTCTTTCGTTAGTGTGATGTATCACATTGTTTGATTTGGGAATATTGAACCAGTCGTGTAACCCAAGAATGTATCCCACTTGATCATACTGGATAATTTTTTTATATGCTGTCGGATTGGATTTGGTAGTATCTTGTTGAGGATTTTTGCATCTATAATCACTAGGGACATCGGCCTGTAGTTCTCTTTTTTTTTTGCTGTGTCTGGTATGGAAATCAAAGTGATGCTGGCTTCATAGAATGAGTCTGGAAGTTTTCCTTCCATTTCTAATTTTTGAACAGCTTGAATAGAATGCATATTAACTCTGGTTTAAATATCTGGTAGAATTCCCCAGAGAAGCCATCTAGTCCAGGGCTCTTATTTGTTGGGAGATTGTTGATAACTGATTCAATTTCTTCACTAGTTATAGGTCTGTTCATATTTTTTATTTCTTCCCATTTGAGTTTTGGTAGTCTGTGTGTGTTTACAAATTTGTGCATTTCTTGTATGTTGTCCAGTTTGTTTGCATATAATTTTTCATAGTATTCCCTGATAATTGCTTGTATTTCTGAGGGATTTGTTGTAATAAATCCATTTTCTTTTTTTCTGTTTAAATTTTTTTAATGCTTTATTTATTTCCGGGAGAAAGAGGCAGTGTGAGCAAGGGAGGGTCAGAGAAAGAAGGAGACACAGAATTGAAAGTAGGCACCAGGCTTTTAACTAGCCATCAGCACAGAGCCTGATGCGGGTCTCAAACCCAGGAACCATGTGATCATGACCTGAGCCGAAGTCGGACGCTTAACTGACTGAGGCCCATAAATCCATTTTCATTCATGATTTTGTCTATTTGGGTATTCTCTCTGTTCTTTTTGGGAAGCCTGGCTAGAGGTTTATCAATTTTGTTTACTTTTTCAATAAAACAACTCTTGGTTTCTCATTGATCTCTCCAACTGTTTTTGGGGGGTTCTCTTTTGTTTATTTCTGCCCTGATCTTTATTATTTCTCTTCTTCTGTTAGGTTTCAGGTGTTCTTGCTGCTCTACTAGTTCCTTCAGGTGTGCTGTTAGATTTTGTATTTGCACTTTTTCTAGTGTCTTGAGATAGGCCTGGAGTGCAATGTATTTTCTTCTTCTTTTTTTTTTAATGTTTTATTTATTTCTAGGAGAGAGAGAGACAGCTTGAGCAGGGGAGGGTCAAAGAGAGAGGGAGTCACAGATTGAAACAGGCTCCAGGCTCTGAGCGAGCAGTCAGCACAGAGCCCGACGCGGGGCTCGAACCCACGAACCGCGAGATCATGACCTAAGCAAAAGTTGGACGCTTAACCGACTAAGCCACCCAGGCGCCCCAATGTATTTTCTTCTTAGGACTACCTTTGCTGTATCCCAAAGAGTTTGGATTGATGTGTTTTCATTTTCATTTTTTTCCATATATTTTTAAGTTTTTCTCTAATTGTCTGGATGACACATTTGTTCTTTGGTAGGTTTTTTTTTTTTTTTTTTTTAACTCCACACTGTTGGATGTTTTCCAGACTTTTTCCTGTGGTTGATTTCAAGTTTCATAGCATAGTCATCTGAAAGTATGCATGCCATGATATCAATTCTTTTATATTTATTGAGGGCTGCTTTATGACCCAATATGTGGTCTATCTTGGAGAATATACCATGTACTCTCGGGAAGAAAGTGAATTCCATAGCTTTGGGATGTAGAGTTCTAAATATATCTGTCAAGTACATCTGGTCCAATGTGTCATTAAGGTCCATTGTATCTTTAGTGATTTTCTGTCTAGTTGATCTATCCTTTGCTGTAAGTGGAGTATTAAAGTTCCCTGCACTTAGCACATTCTTATCAATAAGATTGTTTATGTTTGTGATTGTTTTTGTTTTTAATTTGGGTGTTTCAGAATTCGGTGTGTAGACATTTATAATTGTTAGGTCTTCCTGATGGATAGACCCTGTAATTATTATTTAATGTCTTTCTTCATCTCTTGTTACTGCCTTAACTTTAAAGTCTAGTTTGTCTGATATAAGTATGGCTATTCAGGTTTTCTTTTGACTTCCAGTAGCATGATAGATATTTCACCAGCCCTTCATTTTCAATCTGAAGGTGTCCTCACCTAAAATGAGTCTCTTGTAGACAGCAAAAAAGTGGATCTGTTTCTTTTTATATCCATTCTTCTACCCTATGTGTTTTGATTGGAGCATTTAGTCCATTTACATTCAATGTTACTATTGAAAAATATGGGGTTAGAATAATTGTGTTTGCTGTAGGATTCATGCTTGTAGTGGGTGTCTCTGATACTTTGTGTTTCTTGCAACTTTTCTCTTATAGATCCCCCATAGGATTTCTTGTAGGGCCACTTCAGTGGTGATGAATTCATTCAAATTTTGGTTGTTTGGGAAAACCTTTATTTCTCCTTCTTTTCTGAATGATAGGCTTGCTGGATAAAGGATTCTTGGCTGCATGTTTTTTCTGTTCATCACATTGAAGATTTCTTGCCATTCCTTTCTGTCCTGCCAAGTTTCAGTAGATAGGTCTGCTAAAACCCTGATGTGTATGTTAGGGCTCTTTTATCCCTTACTACTTTCAGAATTCTCTCTTTATCCTTATACTATGCCAGTTTCACTATGATATGTCATGCAGAAGATTGATTTAAGTTATGTCTGAGGGGAATTCTCTGTGCCTCTTGGATTTCAATTGTGCCTCTTGGATTTCAATGTCTGTTTCCTTCCCCAGATTGTGGAAGTTCTCAGCTATAATTTCTTTGAGTACCCCCTCAGCTCCTGTCTCTCTTCTTCTTCAGGAATTCCTATGGAAGGGATATTGTTCCATTTGATTTCATCACTCCGTTCTTGAATTCTTTTATCATACTCACAGATCAATTTATCTCTCTTTTTCTCGGCTTTGTCTTCTTCTGTAATTGCATCATCTAATTCACTTATTCTCCTATCTTCCTCTTCAATTCGTGCAGTGGATACCTCCATTTTATTTTGCACCTCATTTGCATCAATCTTCTAATTCATCATAACTATTTTTAAGATCTATGATCTTTGTGTCAGTAACGTCTCTGCTGTCTTCTGTGTCTTTTATGCCCATGGATTAATTTTATGACTATTGTTCTCAACTATTGTACAGTGAAGTTTTTTGCCTCTGTTTTGACCAATTCTTTGTTTTTTAAATTTTTTTAAATGTTTTATTTATTTCTGAGAGAGAGAGAGAAAGAGAGAGAGCGAGAGCGAGCGAGAGAGAGACAGCATGAGAAGGGGAGGGTAGGAGTGAGGGGGAGATACAAACTCTGAAGCAGGCCCCAGGCTCTGGGATAGCTGTCAGCACACAGCCCGATGCAGGTCTCAAACCCAAGAACCTTGAGATCATGACCTGACCCGAAGTCAAACACTTAACCAACTGAGCCACCCAGGCGCCCCTGTTTTGACCAATTCTTAACTGTCACTTCTTCCTGGAATTTATTTAGAGGAGAGTTCTTCCATTTCATCATTTTAGCTAGCTTTCTGTCTTTGTAAGTTTTAAAGGCTTGTTATGTGCTCTGTACCTGTGAGTACTGCTGTAATAAAGGACGTTCAAACAGTGTTCAGGGCCTGCCCAGTCAGGAAGCGCTCTTTTAAGGGTGTTCTTTGGTCTCTTGATGTGATTTGGGTTATTTTATTCCCCTACTCGTTGTGATGTTTTGGACTCTCCACCATGTGTGCTCTGGTTTGTTGCTTGAAGTAGTGGTTAGGGAAACAGACAGACAAACAGGGAACAAAAACATGCAAACACACAAACAAATCAAACAAACAAGCAAAAACCGACAAAAAGAAAAAAAAAAGAACAAAGTGCAGTCTAAAAGCATGAAACCAGAATTCCCAGCTACAAATAAAGAGCAGGGTGAAGGCAGTGCTGATGGAAGAGCATATACAAAGAGAAATGACAAGGATGGGGTGAATGAGAAAATGAACATTGACCAGACAGAGAGACTAAAAAGCTAAATCCAGAGAGAGAAACAGGAGAATATGGTAAGAGGTGAGGAGAAAGAAACAAAGATAATATTATCCAGAGAAACTATAAAATCTGATTATTTGAGAGAGAGAGAGAGAGAGAAAGGAAGGAAGGCAAAGAAGGAGGTGTAGAACATGCATCAGGAGGATGGATTAAATATGTCTGGTTAAGCAAACCTATAACCAGAATATCCAGCCCAGAAGAGGGGAGAGATAAGGATGAGAAAAGGTAGAATATATCTGAGTAGCAAGAATTGACCTAGAATTAATCATGGCAATGTATCAGAGCTGGTCTTGGGGGAGGGGGGTCATCTGTTTCCATAGCATCTATCTGGCTCCCTTAAAAAAAAGCAGCTATCCAGGGCAGATGTGCATGGTTTGGTGTAGATGGGTCTCGCCTCCAGTAGGGGTCCTGTGGGCCGATCCCTGAGGCCCCGCTTTGGTGGTTGTGGGGAGAAAAATGGGAACCTGCCAGTCCCTTATCCAAGATCCAGGTGCCCCAAATAACTTTTTTGGATCAGTGCTCACTGTGTCACGGGCGCAGCCAAGGTGGATTATGTGCCGCTAGTCCAGCTGCGTTTTGAGCTGTCACTCTGTATGCATAAATGTAATCCTGTGAGCCTGGCACTTCAGAGCAGGGAATTGGTTCCTCCTGATGAGGACTCGGCCCCTGGGGTACTGCCTGCCCCAGAGGGATGTCACCCAGTATGGGGGGATAGGATAGGATCCCTCTCCGTCCTGGGCAGAGGTTTTTCTCTTCTTCGGATAGTTTTGCACTTCCCCAGCCTCTCTTTCTCTTCCCTTTGTCTCTTTGTAGAAGGGGCTCCCTCTGCTCTGTGCCTCTGTGTCTGGGCCCGTTATTATCTCCCCCAGTTCGCACTCATACTATGAAGCCATCTTTCTAGTAGACTCTGTCTCCTTTACTCCCAGACTCTTGGGGTTCAGCGTCCTTTAACTTCTTCCCTTTTTTGTTTGAGAGATGCTGGTGGGAAGTATGGAGTTTCCTATTTCTCCACCATCTTCCATGTTTTCCCTACTGTCCATGTCTTAACTGGATTATTTGTTTTTGTGTGTGTGTTGAGTTTTATAATTTCTACAGAGATTTTTGGATACTAACATTTATCTGATATGTCATTTGCAAATATCTTCTCCCATTTTGTAGGCTGCCTTTTACTTTTGTTGATTGTTTCCTTTCCTGTGCAGGTACTTTTTATCTTGATCAAGCCCCAATAGTTCATTTCTGCTTTTGTTTCCCTTGCCTCCAGCAACAAGTCTAGTAAAAAGTTACTATGGCCAAGGTCAAAGAGGTTGCTGCTTGTGTTGTCTAGGATTTTGATGGTTTTCTATCTCACATTTAGGTCTTTTCATTCATTCTGAATTTATTTTTGTATATGGTGTAAGAAAGTGGTCCAGTTTCATACTTTTGCACGTTGCTGTCCAGTTTTTCCAACAACATTTGTTGAAGAGACTGTCTTTTTCCCATTGAATATTCTTTCCTGCTTTGCTGAAGATTTCTTGACTGTATAACTCTGGATCCATTTCTGTGTTATCTATTGTGTTCCATTGATCTATGTTTTTGTGTCAGTACCATGCTGTCTAGATGATTACAGGTATGTAATATACTTTGAAGTTCATAATTGTGATGCCTCCATGTTTGATTTTTTTTTCAGGATCGCTTTGGCTATTTGGGGTATTTTGTTGTTCCATACAAACCCTAGGATTGTTTGCTCCAGCTCTGAGAAAAATACTGATGCTTTTTTGATAAGGACTGCATTAAATGTGTAGATTACTTTGGTGAGTATAGGCATTTAAACAACATTTGTCTTACGACCCATGAACATGGAATGTTTTTCTATTTCTTTATGTCATCTTCAATTTCACTCATAAATGTTCTATAATTTTCAGAGTACGGATCTTTTCCCACTTTGGTTAGGTTAATTTCTAGGTATCTTATGTTTTTTGTGCAACTGTACATGGAATAGATTCTTTGATTTCTTTTTCTGTTGCTTTATTATTGATGTGTAGAAATGCAACAGTTTTATATACATTGATTTTATATCCTATGACTTTGCTCACTGCATGTATCTGTTCTAGCAATTATTTGGTGGATTCTTTCGGGTTTTCTACATAGATTATCATGTCATATGAAAATAATGAAAGTTTTCTTTCTTGCTTGCTGATTTGGAGGCCCTTTATTTCTTTTTTGTTTTCTGATTTTTGAGGCTAAGACTTACAGTATTATGTAAAATGGTAATGGTGAGTGGACATCCCTGCTTTGTTCCTGACCATAGATGAACAGCTCCCAGTTATTCCCCATTAGATTTGGGTATTTCTAATATGGCCTCTACGATATTGAGGTATATTCCAAGTATCCCACTTTGTTGAAGGTTTTTATCAAGAATGGATGCTGTGTTTTGTCAACTGCATTTTCTGCATCTATTGAGAGGATCACATGGTACTTTTCCTTTCTATGCGGTATATCGTGGAGATTGATTTCTGAATATTGAACCACCCCTGCAGCATAGGGATAAATTCCAATTGATGAGAGTGAATAATTTTTTAAATATACTGTTGAATTTACTTGCAATTATCTTGTTAAGAATTTTTGCATCTTTGGGGCACCTGGGTGGCTCAGTCGGCTAAGCATCTGACTTTAGCTCAGGTCATGATCTCACGGTCTGTGAGTTCAAGCCCCGCATTGGGCTCTGTGTTGACAGCTCAGAGCTTGGGACCTGCTTGGGATTCTGTGCCTCCTTCTCTCACTACCTTTCCTATACTTGCACTATGTCCTTCTCTCTCTCTTTCTCAAAAATAAATAAATATTTAAAAAATAATTTTTGCATCCATGTTCATGAGGGATATTGGCCTGCAATTCTCCTTTGTAGTGAGGTCTTTGTCTGGTTTTGGAATCAAGGTAATGCTAACCTCATAGAAGGAGTTGGGAGGTTTCATTCCATTTCTATTTTTTAAAGTTTATTTATTTGTTTGTTTGTTTAGAGAGAACATGAGTGGGGAGGGACAGAGGGTTAGGGAGAGAGAGAATCCCAAGAATGTCCCATGCTGTCATTGCAGTGCCCAACACAAGGCTCAGTCTAAAGACCATGAGTTCATGACCTGACCCGAAATCAAGAGTTTAATACATAACTTACTGAGCCACTCAGGGACCCCTCATTCCTATTTTTTGGAACAATTTCAGAAGAATGCAGATTAATTCTACTTTAAATATCTGGTAGAATTTCCCTGGGAAGTCATCTAGCCGTGATCTTTTTTTGAGGGGGAGAGTTTTGATTACTGTTGCCATTTCTTTGCTGGATATGGGTCTGTTCAAATTTTCTATTTCTTCCTGTTTCCGTTTTGATAGTTCATCTGTTTCCGGTAGTCTGCCAATTTCTTCCAGATTGCTCAACATTTTGGCATATAATTTTTTATATTTCTTTAGTCATCTCTTATGATTATTTATATGCCTGTGGTGTTGGTTGGTTGTGATGCTGGTGGTGTTGGTTGTGGTGTTAGTTGTGATATCTCGTTTTTCATTCATAATTTTATTTATTTAAGTCCTTTCTTTTTATTCTTTGATAAGTGTGGCTGGGATTTATCAATTTTATTAATTTTATTAATTCTTTCATAGAACCAGATCTTAGTTTTATTGTTCTGTCCTACTGTTTTTTTTAATCATTTATTTCTGCTCTAGTCTTTATTGATTCCCTTGTTCTGCTGCCTTTTGGATTTGTTCTTCCTTTTCTAGTTCCTTTATGTGTAAGACCAAGTTGTATATTTGAGACTTTTCTTGCTCCTTGAGTAGCCCTGAATAATTCCCTAAGACAACCTTTCCTTCATCCTAAAGGATTAAAAATGCTATGTTTTCATTTTCATTTGCTTCTATGTATTTTTTATTTCCTTCTTTAATTTCCTGTTTATCCCACTCTTTCTTTAGTAAAATGTTCTTTAACTTCCATGTATTTCTGATCTTTCCAAATTTTTTCTTGTGATTGACTTCAAGTTTCATAGTGTTGTGGTCTGAAAGTATGCATGTTATGATCATTATCTTTTTATATTTGTTGCTGGCTGATTTGTGACCCAATTTGTGAGGTATTCTGGAGAATTCCCTACGTGCACTAAAAAATAACATGTATTCTGCTGCATTAGGAGAAAATGTTCTGAATATATATTAAGTTTGTCTTGCCTAGTATGTCATTCAACACCATTGTTCCCTGTTAATTTTCTGCTGAGATTATCTGTCCATTGCAGTAAGCGCGGTGTTAAAGCCTCCTATTATTATTGTATTATTATCAATGAGTTCCTTTCTGTTTATTATAACTCATTTAATACTTGGGTATAAAAATTAGGGGCATAAATATTTATAATTGTTAGGTCTTCTTGATGGATAGGCCCCTTATGGTATAATCCCCTTATTCATCTCTTGTTACAGTCTTTGTTTTAAAATCTAGTTTGTCTGATATGTTTCTACTATGGTTTCTTTAACATCCATTTTGCATGACAAATATTTCTCCATACCCTCATTTTCAATACGCTGGTGTCTTTGGTCTAAAGTGTTTTTTTTTTTTTAATTTATTTAAATTCAAGTTAGCTTATGTAGTTTAGTATGGTTTCAGAAGTAGAATTTAGTGATTCATAACTTACATATAAGACCCAGTGCTCATCCCATGTGCCTCCTTAGTGCCCATCACTCATTTTGCCCATCCTCCCCCCCAATTTCCCACTAGCATTCCTCAGTTTGTTCTCTATATGTAAGAATCTTTTATGGTTTGCCTGCCTCTGTTTTTATTTTATTTTTTTCCTTCCTTTTCCCTATGTTCATCTGTTTTTTTTCTTAAATTCCACAGATTAGTGTAATCATATGATATTTGTGAGTCTTTTGCAGGTAGCATATAGATGGGTCTTTTTTCCCCCCTTTTTTAATAGTTTATTGTCAAAGACGGGTATATTTTTTAATCCATAGTGATACCCTAAGTCTTTTGATTAGAATATTTAGTTAATTTACATTCAGAGCGATTATTGAAAGACAGGAATTCAGTGCCATTTTGTTGCTTATTAAGTTGTGTTTCTGGTGGTGTTCTCTCTTGCTTCTAGTCATTGTTGCTTAGGTCCTTTTCTCCCCCTCAGTAAATCCCCTTTAATATTTCTTGCAAGGCTGCTTTAGTGGTCACAAACTCCTTTAATTTTTGTTTTTTTCTAGGAATCTCTTTATCTCTCCTATTCTGAATGACGACTTCTCTGGATAAAGTATTTTTGTCTGCATATTTTTCCCATTCAGCGTGTTGAATATATCCTGGCATTTCCTTCTGGTCTGCCACGTTTCTGTGGAAAGGACTTCTGTGATTCTGATCTCTCTTCTATTGGAGATTAAGGACTTTTTCCACCCCTTTTAAAATATATATATATATATATATATATATATATATATATATATTTCTAGGAGAGAGAGAGAGAGACAGCATGGGCAGGGAGGGTCAGAGAGAGAGGGAGACACAGACTCTGAAATAGGCTCCAGGCTCTGAGCTGGCAGGCAGCACAGAGCCCGATCGATGCAGGGCTCGAACCCACGAACCGCGAGATCATGACCTAAGCGAAAGTCGGACGCTTAACCGACTAAGCTACCCAGGCGCCCGAAGGACTTTTTCCTCTTGATGCTCTCAAGGTTCTTTCTTTGTCTGTGTATTTTATGAATTTGACTATATGTCTTGGTGATGGCCAGGTTTTGTGGAATTTAACAGGAGTTTTCAGTGCTTCTTGGATTTTGATGTTTGTGTTTTTCTCCAGATTAGGAAAGTTTTCAGCTATAATTTGCTCAAATAAACCTGCCCCCTTTTCTCCTTCTTCATCTTCTGGGACTCCTATGATATGAATCTTATTACATTCTAAGAAGTTGCTGAGTTTCCTAAGTCAACATTTGTGATCCCATGCTTTTTCTTTCCCTCTTATTTTCAGCTTCATTATTTTCCATAATTTAATCTTCTATATCACTGATTCATTCCCCTGCTTTGTCTACCCTCGTTGTCATTGCATCAGTCTATTTTGAATCTTGGTTATAGCATTTTTTATTTCAGTCTGACTAGTTTCTAGTTCTCTGCTGAAAAGGAGTATCTAGGGTGTTCTATGTATTTCTCATGCCCAGCTAGTATCCTTATAATTGTTGTTTTAAATTCTAGTTCAGGCATCTTACTTATATCTGTATATAAGTAAGGGATTAAATTCCTGGCCATTACTTCTACTTACTGTTCTTTCTTTTTAGATGAATTCCTCTGTCTTGTCATTTTGTCTAGAAAATGAAAAAAAAGCTAGATCCTAAGTGTGTTTTGGTCTGCTTGTTAAAAGAAGTTAGATCCAAAAAATAAAAGCAAAAAAAAAAATATATATATATATATATATATATATATATATATATATATATATTTACATTTAAACTAAAATTGAAAAATTAAAAATGTGGAAATTAAACAAGTAAAAATTAGAAAATAAAAATAAAAAAGAAGATATATCTTATTTCCCTTAGATCTGATGCTTTGCATCACTTTATCATCAGTAGACTTGGTGCTTTGAGGGCTTTGTGCCAGTCTCCTGGGAGGGCCTGTTGTGCTGATTCTCAGGAAGAGAATCTACTTGCCTTAGTAGAGATGCACCTGCAGGATGAAAGTGGTCAGGGCTTTGTGTAAGTCCCTCTGGTCTCCACTTGTGTGCCTTGTTTTGTTCACTGAGGCATGTTAGTGCTTATGGGCAGGGGGCAAAATGGCATCACCCTGTTCTCCTATTCAGGAGAGTATTAGTATTAGTATTAATACTAATTAATATATATAATCCAGTATTCATATTAGTATTATAAATATTAGCATTATATATATATGCAATTGAGCCCTTGAAGCACTTGAAGCTGTTTGCCAGGAATAGGATAATACAGTATCACAGTATCTCTTTAACTTTAACCTTATTATTTATAAAGTTTTTTTTCCACACTCTAAGTCTTGACAGGGAAACCAATATTTTCACAAATAGAAATAAATTTCAAGTACCCAATCTGATTCAAGGTATAGATATAAACTACAGAGACCAGCTTCTTCCTACAGTTAGAACTCAGGGTAATTTAGTTTGCATAGTCATATTACATATGTCTTCACTTCTGCTTCAGATATCCATCTTCCCTGAGATGTATCAATAATATTTATTTTTTATTTTTAAAAAAGTTAATTTTTATTAAATAGTTTATTGCCAAGTTGGTTCCATATAACACCCAGTGCTCATCCAAACAAGTGCCCTCCCCCATTCCCATCATCCCCCCTTCCCTCTCCCCCACCCCCATCAGCCCTCAGTTTGTTCTCAGCATTCAAGAGTCTCTCATGGTTTGCTTCCCTCCCTCTCCCCAAGTATTTTTCCCCTTCTTCTCCCACTTCATCCTCTGTTAGCTTCCTCCTAATCCACCTATATGTGCAAACATATGGTATCTGTCTTTCTCTGCCTGACTTATTTCACTCAGCATAACACCTCAAGTTCCATCCATGTTGCTACAAATGGCCATAATACTTTTATACTAGTGTAATGATAGTGTGTTGATTGGTTCTCTTAAGACAGGCATGACAGTGTTTCAGAGATTGACAGACTGTGCTGACAGAGCATGGAGATCAAGTTTTTCTCAGATTAGTCGTCTTACTTGAAATTCTCACCCATTTTTCCCATTTCATAAAACATCTTTATCTCTTCAATCAACCTTCAAAGAAAATTTAACTTGGGGTATAGTGTTTCACATAATCAAGGATTTGGGCATTTATTTATATTTTATTTAAAACAAGATATAAATATTTGGTCTTTAATTTTAAACTTAAATGAGAACCAAATTATCTTTCCTGCTGGTTAAGAGTTTGGAATTATGGTTAAAGTTAGATATGTTTTGAAATCTGGGTTTATAAAATCCAACTTGTGAACAACTCTTCTACAAGTAGATTAGTAATCTTTAATTAAATTGCCAAGAATGAAGCAGTGAATAATATATCTTACAGACAAAGAGCAAACAAACTTTGTTTTTCTAAAGAAACTACTATTTGTTTACCTTATGTAACCATAGCTCTGTGGTGTGCAGTTAGTATCAGGTGCTGTGAGTAAAGATACACTAGTGTTATTAGAGGAAGACATGCATTCTTCAACAAATAATGTGTTTGTCTTAGAAAGCATTGTTGCCTCTAAGAGGATCAGAGGCGTTTGAATATTGTGATTTCTTCATTTTTCCAAATATAAGATGAAATTTTAACTAGAAGTTTACCCTTCCAACTTTAAGATAACTCACTTTTATACTCTTTGATTTATATGATGTGTAGATTAACATTTCTGTCTGTGCTACAAAGCAAAAGAGATAATAAATCAAATTCTAAGTACTATTAGGTTCCTGAAAACTTGGGGTTATTATCAAAATTCACCTCCAGTGGGAAAAATTAAAATATAAAATGCATTTTCTTCATAATAGATATTTATTAATGCTCTCCATTCTTATTAAAATAAAAGCTTGGCACTAATAAGATGAAGCAACAGTTTTTAAATCTTTTTTAAAAATTTTATTTTGATTCCAGTATAGTTAAAATACAGTGTTATATTAGTTTCAGGTGTACCATATATAGATTCAACCATTCCGTACATCATCTAGTGCTTATGGTGAAAGTGCACTCCTTAATCCCCATTACCTACTTTACCCATACTTTCACCCATATCCCCTCTGGTACCCATCAGTTTGATCTCTAGAACGAAGAGTCTGTTTCTTAGTTCCTCATGCACTCTTTATTTTCTTTGCTTGTTTGTTTTGTCTTAAATTCCTTATATGAGTGAAATAATATGACATTTGTCTTTCCATGACTTATACTGCATAACACTATACTCTCTAGCTCCATTCATGTTGTTGCAAATGGCAGGATTTCTTGTTATGACTGAATAGTATTCCATGGAATGTATGTGTATTTATATACACATGTGTATTGTGTATATATATATATACTGTTATATATATGTATATATATAGATATCTATATACACACATGTATATAGATATATAGATATCTCACATCTTCTTTATACAGGCATCTATCCAGGGCCACTTGGGCCACTTCCATAATTTGAGTATTGTAAGCAATGCTGCTATAAGCATAGAAGTGCATGTATGATATACAATTAGTGTTTTGTATTTTGGGAGTAAATATTCAGTAGTGTGATTACTGTATCATAGGGTAATTCTAGTTCTAACTTTTTGAGGAACTGCCATACTGTTCTCCACAGTGGTTGTACCAGTTTGCATTCCCACCAACATTGTCAGGAAATTCCTTTTCCTCCACATCCTTGCCAAAAGTTGTTGTTTCTTGTGTTTTTTAAATTTTCTTTATTTTACCCATACTGATAAGTATGAAGAGATACTTACTGTAGTTTGATTTGCATTTCCCTCATGATAAGTGATGTTGAGCATCCTTCCATGTTTCTGTTGGCCATCTCTATATATTCTTTGGAGAATATCTGTTCATGTCTTCTGCCCATTTTAAATTGGATTATTTGTTTTGTTAGTGTTGAGTTTTTATTTATTTATTTATTTAAATGTTTTATTTATTTCTGAGAGAGAGAGAGAGATAGCGAGAGCACGGGAGGTTCAGAGAGACAGGGAGGTACAGAATCTGAAACAGGATACAGGCTCTGAGCTAGCTGTCAGCACAGAGCCCGTTGCTGGGCTCAAACCCACGAACCGCGAGAACATGACCTGAGCTGAATGAAGTCAGAGACTTAACTGACTGAGCCACCCAGGCGCCTCTAGTGTTGAGTTTTTAAAGTTCTTTATATATTTTGGATAGTAACTCTTTATTGGTTATAATTTTCACAAAATATCTTCTCCCATTCAGCAGGATGCCTTTTAGTTTGTTGATTATTTTGCTGTGCAGAAGCTTTTTATTTTAATGTAGTCCCAATAGTTAATCTTTGCTTTCCCCTCCCTTGTCTCAGAAGACATATCTTAAAAAAAGATGTTCTACAGCCGATATCAGAAACATTACTCCCTGTGCTCTCTTCCAGGATTTTTATGGTTTCAATGTTCACATTTAGGTCTTTAATCCATTTTAAATTTATTTTTGTGTATGATGTAAAAAAGTGGTCCAGTTTCATTCTTTTGCAAGTAGCTAACTAGTTTTTCCAACGTCATTTGTTGAAGAGACTGTCTTTCCCATTGGATATTATTTCCAGCTTTCTCAAAGTTGAATTGAGCATATAATTGTGGGTTTATTTCTAGGATTGCTATTCTGTTCTATTTATCTATGTGTTTATTTTTGTGTCAGTACCATACAGTTTTGATTACAACAACACTGAAGTCCGTAATTGCGATACCTCCAGCTTTTCTTTTCTTTTGCAAGATTGCTTTGGCTATTTGAGGTCCTTTATGGTTTCAAAGAAATTTTAGTATTATGTTAAAATTTGTTCCAGTCCTTAAAAAATTCTGTTGGCATTCTGATAGGGTTTGCATTGTTTTTTTCTCAAGCTTTTATTTAACTTCCAGTTAGTTAACATACTGTGCAATATGTTTCACGTGTAGAATTTAGTGATTCCACACTTACATAAAACACTCAGTGCTCATCACAACAAATGTCCTCCTTGATCCCCATCACCTGTTTAACTGATTCCCCCCCTCTCCTCCCCTCTGGCTCTCTGTAGTTAAGAGCCTGTTTCTTGTTTTCCTCTTTTTTTTTTCCATTATATGTTCGTTTGTTTTGTTTCTTAAATTCTACATAGGGATTGCATTAAATCTTTAGATTGCTTTATGTAGTGTAGATTGTTAACAATGTTAACAATAATTGTTCTTTTAATACATAATAATGGAATATTTTTCCATGTCTTTGTGTCATCTTGAATTTCTTTCATCAATATTTTATAGTTTTCAGAGTATAGTTTGTTCACTTCTGGTTAATTTTATTCCTAGGTATCTTATTATGTTTGTTGCAGTTGTAAATTGGATTATTTTCCTAATTTCTCTCTGCTGCTTCATTATTAGTGTCTAGAAATGCAACCAAATTCTTTACACTCATTTTGTATCTTGTGACTTCACTGAATTCATGTATCAATTGTAATGGTTTTTCTGTGGTCTTGAGTTTTCTATATATAGTATCGCATCAATAGTGAAAGTGTCACTCCTTCCTTGCCAATTAGGATGTCTTTTACTTCTCTTGTTGACTGATTGCTGTGGCTAGGACTTCCAGTACTATATTGAATAAAAGTGGGGTGAAGAGATATTCTTGTCTTGTCCCTGACATTAGGGTGAAAGCTCTCAGATTTTTCCTCATTTAGTATGACATAAACTGTTGGTTTTTCTTATATGGTATTTTTTATGTTCAGGTATGTTTTCTCTAAAACTAATTTTTTGAGGACTTTTATCATGAGTGGATGTTGTAATATTTCAAAACATTTTTTGTATTTATTGACATTATCATATATTTTTAAATAGTTTATTGTCAACTTGGCTTCCGTATAACACCCAGTGCTCATCCCCACAAGTGCCCTCCTCCATGCCCATCACCCCTCTTCCCCTCCCCCCACCCTATCTGCCCTCAGTTTGTTCTCAGCATTCAAGAGTC
>JAESUZ010001316.1:0-105785 GCA_017311185.1 Proteles cristata cristata | reverse complement strand
ACCTGAGCCAAAGTCAGATGCTTAACCGACTGAGCCACCCAGGCGCCCCTATTCTTATTATTTTTAACATTTAAGTAGGCTCCCCGCCCAATGTGGGGCTTGATCCGTCTTGACCCCAAGTTCAGCAGTCGCATGCTCCACTGACTGAGCCAGGTAGGTGCCCCAGCCTCACAGATATCTTAATTCCTTCCCTCCCCTTCTGTTCCCACTACTCTGCTTCTCCCACTCCTGTCTCTTGCATGGACCAGTCTACCCTTGGCCTCCCTTGAACCCATCCTCCACACTGCTGTCAGGGTGAACTGAGATGAAAATTTAATGTTATTTCCCTGCTATGGTGATTTTTGGGTTCCCCCATCACCTGGAGTTTGAACTTTAACAGACTATCCAAGACTTTGCCTTTGCAGCCTTTCTTCCTGCTCATAACTCACATGGAGGCCACCCTCCAGCCACATATGGATTCTTACAAAACCCAAAGAGATTATTATCTGAATAACTTCAAGTCCATGAACCTCATCCAGGCAGGTCATGCCTTGAAAAAGGTACATACTGGAAAGATTTTATTTTCCTCCTCTTCACCCATTGGTGAGTGGAGTGATTCCCCCCTAAAGTTAAGGGATGCCCAGGTGCTAAACAGATGAGTTCGACCGTAATTTATTAACCACATGTACTCATGGCCCAGGGGAGGAGGACACCACACACCACGCAGGGCCACATGGGGGTTGCGTTTGGGAACAGAATGAATACGGGCTGGGGGGTGGGGGGGGACAGGATTTGTAGTAACAAGATGGTGAGAGTGAGCCCTGGTTCCTGCAGGAAGGTCTGGCTGACTTGCTGGGTCATCCCCCAGGCTGGCAGGGAACTGGAGCCTAGAAACTGTGCCTGGTCCCTGTGACAAGGGGGTGTTGGGCTAGGGGACATTATCTGTGGGAGCAGAGAGGGAAGGGAACCTGCATTTAGACCATTGGGGGTCCCCTGTTTTTACCAGATGTCAAGGCAACCCTTAATATTGAATCTTAGTCTCAGGCCTTACAGCACAATTGATTCTGATGTCTTGACATCAGTTTAAACCTGGGCCTGAGACTTTTAAGGAATAGGACAGGCACTTATTTAGGAAATGAAGTTGGCACCTGACCAGGAGGGAGGGCTGGTCATCGAAAACAAGATGTAGGAACTCTGATGTTCAGGCAGTTGATCCCAAGGGAATTCCCCAGGTAGCCAAGGGTATAAAGACAGGGTGACATCCTTCAGCACCACAGAATCGGGCAATGGGCTGCTGACAGAGAGGCCACCCCCGCCTGCAGGTAGGATAGGCTAGACTTTGGCTTCATCCTGTAGCAGGAAGGCCTTGGTAACCTTATGAAGCTTGTGGGGTACTGCTTCCACGACCCAAGGAATAACAGGCAGCTGGATGTGAAGGCTCAGGCTGTGAGAGACTCTATTTCCAGAAGAGCCCAGTGCATGGCCAACCAATTGCTGCTCTAATGGTATATAACAGAGCACCAAGGAGGGCAGTGTCTTGCAGAGGGAGCCCATGGACAATTTACAGATACCCTGGGTGGTCCAGGGACTCCAGGAAGCAGGAGAGGAGGTTGCTAAAATAGAGCCTTTTCACTGAGGACACTACCAGGTCATTTTACCTTGGACAGATTGGAGAGCCTTTTGTTGGGTGGAGGCCCACTCAACATGGGATGATTTATGAGTAACAGCATAAATGGGCTTAAATAAAATTTATGTAAATAAATTACAAAATTTAAGTAAAATTTATAAACAAGGAAATCATTGCTTCCAGAACCCAAACGATACTGAAAAAGGTTGGACTTGTATGTCCTTAACAAATGTGTCAAACAAATGTCCTCACAGTAGGATGTCATAAAGGTGATGTCACACCTGTGCTTCTGGAGAAAGATGGGTACAGTTCAGATCCTGTCTGCAAAGACTGCGTGCAATTGCAGGAGGGTTTGGGTGTCCTGTGCATAAAAACGTAAAACATGTCCCCTTCAAGCTCAAGGGAAAGGCGGCTGAGAGGACATTGAAATAGGTGCTGAACAGAACCTATTAGCCAAATCTGTAATAGCAAAATAGTCACCATCTTTAAATTTGTTGGGATCTCAGGAGTTTATACTAATTTTTTCTAAGAGAGAGTGCAAGGTGGGAGGAAGGGGCAGAGGGAGAGAGAAACAATCTTAAGAAGGCTCCATGCTCAGCATGGAGCCCGACCCAGGGCTCAATCCCACAACCCTGTGATCATGATTGAGCCCAAATCAAGAGTTGGATGCTCAACTGACTGAACCACCCAGGCACCCCTCATCCTGACCCATGTGGACGGAAAGGCGAGTTTAGTCCTCATTAATAAACTGAGGCTGTTGTAGAAGAAGAAAAAATACTGGGTAGACAAAACCACAAATGTCTCCTTTTGTAGACATTAAATGGTCAATGCCACTCTTTGCTCCCAATATTAATGTTCACAGGGGTTTTAAATCTCAGTTTCTCTCTTCTTGACTTTGTCAGGGCATGCAGATTGGTTGGCAGTGAACTTTCGCTGACATTGTCTCATAACGACCCCAATGTAGTCTCACATTTGGAGGCACCACACAGCCTGATCTGGCTAAGCTTGCCGTTTATACTTGTCATTCCACTCCTCAGTCATAGAGATCTAGCTCCTTAACCAGGAACTTAAATGAAATGAATTGGAACCCCAGGGGTGGCCCTCAGTGAAAAACTGACAAAGTCCTCTGAATCACGAGCTTTTTCTGAATCAAAGGCTCAGCAAGGCACAGTTTTTGCTTGTCAAACGACACACGTGTATCAGTATATCTGCCTCCACCTTCCTCCAGTTACCCTCAGCCTCACCGTCCACACCTATGGGATGGGCACCTTGTACTACTCATAATTGACACTTTCTACTTACTGACCCCCCCGGAATGTGTACACTGCCAAGCTGGGAGATTGTGCTTATTCAGTGGTTTGCATTACCTCTTGGCAGAGGAACACTCAAAGAAACTGATGTATTCCATCTCATCGCAACTCCCTCTGGCGAGCCTTCCTAACCTCAACCTTCCCCACTGTCATTTCCACCTTGGGTATCAATGAGCTCTTAGCCCTCCACTGAATACTAAGCAAGCTTTTGATAGATGATTTTGTCCTAAGATATGCGCTCTGAGTTTTTGTTGTTTGGAATGTGTGTGTTTGCGTGATCCAAGGTTCTTAAAGTTTGAGTATATCCATTCAGTGCACCTGACAGAGAAATGGAACATACAAACATTATTTTTCTAGAAAACATTTAATAATAAGTCCAGTACAAAATATATGTAATGGACGTCCTCAATATGCATAATGATGAAACACATGTGAACCACCCAACTGGAGAAATTATTGATGTGCCTAAGTAAACCTTCCCTTCCAGTGTTCTACCCACTCCACTCCCTAAAGGTCACAGACGTGGTGATTCCTGTCTTCCTCCCCCGCCTCATTCCTTCATTTTTCTGCATTCTATTATATATGAGCATATCTCTAAACATCAGTTTTGCTTGGTTTGGACTTCATAAAACTGTTATATTCCCTTCTTTCATTGCATATTATATTCTTAAATCCGCCACCGAAGCTTGTTAACTGGCAGCCCTGGTGCATCTATACTGCAACATAGTTTTCCATTGTACCAGTTTCCCACATTCCTTCCTCCACATTTGAAAGGCGATTATGTGCGCAAAGCCCTTACTTAGCACAGCTCCTGGCGCAGAGTCAGCACTCAGCGAACATTTGTTCAATTGTCGAATGAGACTGAGCCCTGACCAACTGCAACGCGAACACTTGTTTCCTCCAGCTGGATTTTCTGCCCTTTGCCCCAAGGCTGAGCATCCTGCTAGCTCTCCCGCCCTGCGTGAATTGCAGTTATAAAGTTTTCTGACCAGTAATAAGAAACCCATGAAATGGGGTACCTGGGTGGCTGAGTGGCTTAAGCGACCGCCTCTTGATTTCAGCTGGGGTCATGCTTTCAGGTGGTGAGATCGAGTCTAGCGTCAGGATCTGCGCTGGGTATACAGCTTGTTTGAGATTACCTCTCCTTCTTCCTGTGCCCCTCCCACTTGTCTTCTCTCTCTCCCTCCCTCTCTCTCTCTCTCTCCCTCTCTCTCTCGCACACAAAAAAGAAAAAGACAAAAAAAGCCCAACGCCCACCCAGCGCACCCAAGACCACAATTCCCGGAAAGCATTGCGCTGCCCCTGTTTTGCGTCCATTTGCTTCCTTCCCCTCCTCGGCGTACTTCCGGGCTGTGTGGGCGGGGCCAGAAGAGTTCTCCAATGAACCCTTTCGCGGGCCGAGGGGGCGGAGAAATCGTCCAATGAGCGTCTGGGCAGCGGCGCCACCAAGCGGGAGGGTTGCTGGGACAGCTGACGTGTGCGGCGTCACTGAACCGCGCCAGCTGAGTCGGCTGGAGCCCAGCCCCTGTCTCCTGTCTTCTTGGAGGCTTGCTCCTTCCCAGGGCGTTTGTGGCTCACGCTTCCATGTCCCCGGTGGGCACAGCACCCCGGAACCTCCACGCCCATGGCCGCTAGCCTGAGGAGGCCCTCTTTCACGTCCTGTTCTTCCTCCTCGACAGACACTGACGACGAGGGTGTGCGCGGCACTTGCGAAGATGCTTCTATATGCAAGAGGTGCCTGCCGGGCGCGGGGTTAGGGGTCGGCGTCCCCGGGGGGCTGGGGCCTAGGTGGGAGGCGGCGCTGAGATACCAGCGTATCTGGAGCATGCTAGGACGCCAAAGGTACCCGTCAGTTTCGGCGACCCTCGTTTCACACCCGTGAAGGGCACGGAGCAGCGGTTCATTTATTAGCTGATAATTATCCCACTTCGGCTGTGTGGAGAGCGTGACTGGGAATCCGGCACTGAACCAGGCGAACGGGGCCCTGTCGTCTTCGTGGGGGCTAACGTCTTGCTGGGAGTCAGACGTGACAAATAATTATAGTCTCTGTGGGTTTAGGAGGAGACGTGCGAGTTCTCCCTCTTTAATGCGTTCCGTTTCATTGGGGGTGGTTATGATCCCCATTGTGAAGCTGAAACTCAGGCCATCAAGATCGGGGGGCAGGGGTGGGGGAAATGGCCTGTCCAGGCCCACGTAATGTTGGTGTGCAGAGCCAGTATTTGCCAGAGCTCTTGCCTGTATACAGCAGGGGCTACATACTTGGCGGTATAGTTGGGGCAGCACTGTGAGCACAGACATGTATCACACCCCGGAAAGCATGAGGCTTGAGTGCACTTTATTCATTCATCAGAAATTATTGACAGTATCCGTTGTGCCAAGCCCTTCTTTTCTGAATGGTTGGTGGGTATTCAATGATTGGGAACACATACGACTGGCATGGCATCTGACATCCGTACCACCTCGTTGGCAAAGAAAGGAAGCAAATAATTACCCGTGAAATACATAATTACACTTTGCGTTGAGTGCTGAGAAATACAGCATGCCATTAGAGTTTGTAATTTCGGCAGTAATGTTGAAGCTGAGATCAGAAGGCTGAATACAAAACGGGGATATAGGAGGGTGTTGAGGCAGAGCAGGGAAGGAATATAAACTATTAAAGGAATGGATAGTAGCCCCTTAAAGCTGGGGCCACTAGGGAATGTAGGTTGGGGAAAGCCAAGGTTTGGGGTTAAGGCTTGCACTTTTTGTAGGGTCCTGGAGACTAAGCACAGTGATTTAAAGCATGGACTCGGGCCAGGCTCTGTGAAGCTGATCTTAGCTAGGCCACTTACTAGCTGTTCCTAAACCATTCTGTGTCTCAGTTTCCTGATCTGTAAAATGAGGATGTTAATAATACCCACTTCATAGATAATTGCGCAGATTAAATGAGATTTAATATTAGTGAAACACTTGAGTCACGTGTGCCATGCAGTATGTTAGGTGTTAGGGGTGGTTGATTAAATAAATAGGTAAATGCACGCATAAGTATTTAAGACTTGGAGGCAGTCTGCCGGGAAATTTGTGAACTTAAACAGAATGCACTGAACTTTATTTCTTCTCCAGTTTTCACTTGCTCTTGACCACTGTTGAATTAGAAATCATTTTTTCTCATATCTACTGCTGTTTGCTAAGAGACTCTGCAGTGCCATCAAAATGATTAGAGGGAAATAAAATACTTTATTTTTATAGTTTATTTTTATACTTTTTTTTATACTTTATATAAGTATGAAATAATTGAGACACAGAAAAAGGACAGAGCCTGTTTCAGATTCTGTGTCTCCCTCTCTCTCTGACCCTCCCCTGCTCACGCTGTTTCCGTCTCTGTCGCTCTGTCTCTCTCTCTCAGAAATAAATAAAACATTAAAAAAATTTTTTTAAAAAGCAAACACAGATGCTCACATTCTAGTCTAGACTCACTGAATCAGAATCTCCTGGGATAGGTCCTGGGCTCTAAAGACTGGGCGTGTTTGCCATCTGGATGCATTTCATCAAAGCTTTTTTGCACTGGGTTTTCCCTTATCTGAAAAAACATCCAAAAAGATTGTGAGAATCCATAAGTTAATGTTTGAAGACACTTTGCAGCTCTCTGTCCTTCAAGTTCTGTGATATCTTCCTGTAATGTGTTAAACCCTTAAATCTTGTTAAGAAATCATGTTATTAAATAGAGATTCTTTGCGTGAATTGTGGGCATGTAACTGTCCTCTCATTTTTGGAATGGGGAGCACAGTTAACCCACCTTTGGGAGGCAAGGATTATTAATTAATTAATTAATTTATTTATTTTTTAGTTTATGGTCAAGTTGGTTTCCATATAACACCCAGTGCTCGTCCCCACAAGTGCCCTCCCCCATGCCCATCACCCCCCTTCCCCTCTCCCCCACTCCCATCAGCCCTCAGTTTGTTCTCAGCATTCTGGGAGGTAAGGATTAAAGGAGATCATAGATACAAGGCAGTGAGCACAGATCGGCCACGGCGTGAAGCCTGCAGTAGAGTATTACAGGTTTTGATTTCCCTCCAGTCTGAATACTATTTGGTTGAAGTTACCAAATATCTCACACCCGTGGATCAGGCTGGTTCCTGCCGCCCTAGGTTACAGCTGTAAAAGCCCTAACTTCACATGAAGAAAGCCAGTTCGCCTCCCAGGACTCCTCCGGCTCTGTTGCTTCTGTTGCATTCTGTTCCCTCCTTCATTTCGGTGCCCTCCTGGGGACAGTCATGATGTGAACGGTGCAGTCGGCTGTTGGGAGGATTCAGTGTGGCTCGCTCCCCACAGTGCCTGTCACATGGCGCGTGTTGAAGACTGGTGGTTATTATCCGCGCTGTCTCAGTACTGTCATTGTCAGTGTCGTGACCATCGTCGCGGACTTTTGCTCTCACTCCTACCGTCCTACAGTTAGAAGTCTCCTGGTGGGACATTCTGGGTTTATGCTGACGCATTCCACTGGATTCGGCAGGTGTTTTTCCAGCACTTCCTGTGATCGCTGACTCTCGCTACTACCCATCTCCTCTCTCCAGGTCTCCCCCATCCTGCCATGCCCGCAAAGGCAATTCCCTCTGTTGTTTACCCCATCCCTCTCTCCCCAGACCCTCCCTGTGTCTCCTGGGAAATTTCTACTCCTTAATTAGCCTAATCTCTTAGCCTCTTCTGAGCCATTTCTTCCCTCTCTTTGCTTTGACCCTGGTCCTTGCCTGGGGGTAGCCTTCCTTGATGGCCTCTCTGATGGAGCCTCTGTTTTCTCATACCCTGTCTGTTTCAGGATCGGTGGTGGAGGATTTGTGTCCTTGTTCTTTACCCCCACCCCAACCCCCCATTTCTTTGAGATCCATGGTCCCCAGGTGGAGCACCCTCTCCTCCTCACTGTCTTCCACTCCTGGTTATTCACCTAATTCGTGGACGACTTGGGTGCCTGGCGCACAGCCCTCCTGTCTGTTTCGATTCTTGCCATCAGCCTGGTCGGCTTCATTGCGCATGTGGAGGACCCCGGCTGCACACAGGGCACTCATTTTCAGGAATGTCTCATCTGGAGTGATCACCTGTCCTCATCTGCGTCTGTCACCATTGCCACGGTAGCCCTGGTGCTGCACCACCTCATGCGTAAGCAGCGTAGCTGACCCTGAGCTCTGCTCTCCACCTTGCTTGTCAGTTACTTCCACTGTGCCCCTGGCGTGTTTTTGCTTAGGACCTGAGGTTCTTCTTCTGTCCTTTAGATGCCTCCTCTAGGCTAGTGTCTCTCAGTGGAGCTTAGAGCTCCCCCTGAGAAGGACAGTGGTGGGGACAGACTTGCAGGAGGTGAGGGAGTGAGCCCTGTGGATGTCTGTGGAAACGGTGTCCCAGCCAGAGAGCAGGGTGGGTAGGAAGCCCTGTGGAGAGAGCAGCCCTGACTTGTTCCAGGAAGGACCAGACCAGAGTGAGGGCGGCAGAGGAAGGCAGACGGGGTCTTCGGGCCCGTGGTGGTGGCCAATGGAGGATTTTGAACTGAAGAATGAGGTGACCTGACTTGGGTTTTATGGGATCACTTCTCTGTTGAGAGCAGCCTGTAGGCAGCAAGGACGAAAGTGGGGACATCAGTTAGTAGGCCGATGGGATATTCCAAGACAGAGGTGCTGCCGGCTTGGATCCGGATGGTCGTGGGGGAAGGGCTGAGAATTGACCAGAGTCTGGGTACGTTTTGAAGGATTAACTGATGGGATGTGTCGACAGATTGGATGTGGGTGAGGCCAGTGAGTCAAAGAAGACGCCAAGCCCTCTGGCTCATCCCAGATGCGGCTCCCACCTGGAGACCCCTGCCGCCTGCAGACCAGGCCAGCCCCGCACCTGTTCTCTGTGCGTCTCCTTTGCGGCAGTCAGTGCAGCCGCAGCAAAGGCGTATTGTTTACTGTGTGTCTCCTCCGCGAGAAGAAAGGTGCAGGGAGGGACCACGTCTGCCATAACCACGTGCCTGCTAGACTCACAGTAAGTATTTCTCAGGGGGCAGAGGGAGGAGGAACTGAGTGTCGGTGCTCAAGGGTGCACTTCCTGGCGTGGTCTTACCAGTCTACTGTTCCGATTCCCTGGTTTTCAGTGATCTACATGTTTTAGAAAGCAGGCCAGGGGCCGTAAGACTGAAATCCTGTTGTAAAAATTACAGAAGTTAATCTGACTTCAACTGAATCCACAAATGCCCCCCCGGAGGTGCAGGTGGACCACAGGATCACGTCTCCGGAGTGATTTTCCCAAGAGCCTAGGCCTTTCCAGCACACTGATTGCATCTTCACAGCCATGCCCGGAGAGCAGGGCTTGAGCTGTTGACCTGAAATAGTTTGAAGGTGGGGGCTGCTGCTTTCCATTCTCAGAGAAGACATGTCACTTTAGAATTAACATATTCCGGTGAGGATAAATTAGCTGCCATACTTGCTCATCCAGAAAGTCAAACAAATCGTGGATTTTCTGAACTGTGTCCCCATTTTTTCAATAAGGAAAATTTAATTTTGTAAATATCTATTAAAAAATGATCTCATGAATGGATCAAGAAGATGTGGTTTATCTATACCATGGAATACTACATGGCAATGAGAAACAATGAAATCTGGCCATGTGTAGCGACATGGTTGGAACTTGAGGGTGTTATGCTGAGCGAAATAAGTCAGGCAGAGAAAGACAAATATCATATGTGTGCACGTATAGGAGGATTAGGAGGACTTAACAGAGGACCAAGGGAGAGAAGAAGGGCGGAAATGGTGGGGGAAGGGGGAGAGGCAAACCATGAGAGACTCTTGAATGCTGACAAAAACTGAGGACTGGTGGATGTGGGGGGAGGAGGGGTGGGCATGGAGGAGGGCACTTGTGGGGATGAGCACTGGGTGTTATGTGGAAACTAATTTGACAATAAACTATTTGTAAAAAAAAAAAAAAATGATCTCAGATCTAGATTACTATTTTTTTCTTTTAATAACTATTTTTTAAGATTGTATTTTTAACATTATTATTATTATTGTTATTATTAATGTTTATTTATTTTGGGTGGAGTGGAGGAGCAGACAGAAGGGGAGCAAGAACCCCAAGCAGGCTCTATGCCATCTTCATGAAGCCCAGTGCAGGGCTCAGTCCCACAAATCATGAGATCATGACCTGAGCCAAAATCAAGAGTCAGATGCTTAACCAACTGACACACACACGTGTGCCTAAGATTTTATTTTTTAAATTTATTTTATTATTTTAAAGGATTTTTATTTATTTTGAGAGAGAGAGAGAGAGAGAGCATCTGCACAGGGTGGGGGTGGAGTGGCAGAGAGAGAGAGAGGGAAAGAGAGAATCCCAAGCAGGCCTCCACCCTGTCAGTACAGAGCCTGATACGGGGCTTGATCTCACAAAATGTGAGCTCATGGCCTGAGCTGATATCTAGAGTCAGAGGCTTAACTGACTGAGCCACCAAGATGCTCCCCCACCCCCAAGATTTTGTTTTTAAGTGGTCTACACCCACTGTGGGGCTCAAACTCAACCCCGAGGTCAAGAGTCACATACTCTTTGAGCCAGTCAGGTGCCTTAATGGTTAATTTTTTAAATGACAAAAGTGAATACTTTTCACCCACTCAGTAGCCAATTTGAATATACTATACATAGAATTTTTTGTCTCTCTCTCTCTCTCTTTTTTTTTTTCCTGTAATGCCTGAACAGTATTCCACAGTGTGGTTGTACTTTATGTGTCCGTTCTTCTGTTCATCATTTGGGTAGCTATGATTTTGCTATTAAAATAGAGCTTTGACTATGACCAGTGGGATTCATTCCTGGGTTACAGGACTGGTTCAATATTCACAAATCAATGTGATACATCACAATAACAAAAGAAAAGATAGAAACCATATGATCCTGTCGATAGGTGCAGAAAAAGCATTTGACAAAATACAGCATTCTTTCTTATTAATAAAGACCCTCGGGAAAGTTGGGATTGAATAAGCTTTCTTAAACATCATAAAAGCCATCTATGAGAAGCCCTCAACTAACATCATCCTCAATGGGGAAAAACCGAGAGCTTTCCCCCTGAGATCGGGAACACGGCAGGGATGTCCACTCTCACCACTGCTGTTTAACATAGTGCTGGAAGTCCTAGCATCAGCCATCAGACAACAAAAGGAAATAAAAGGCATCAGAAGTGGCAAAGAGGAAGTCAAACTTTCACTTTTCGCAGATGACATGATACTCTACATGGAAAACCCAACAGACTCCACCAGAAGCCTACTAGAACTGATCCATGAATTCAGCAAAGTTGCAGGGGACAAAATCAATGTACAGAAATTGGTTGAATTTTGTATACCAATAATGAAGCAACAGAAAGAGAAATCAAGAAACTAACCCCATTCACAATTGCACAAAAAAATATAAAATACCTAGGAATAAACCTAACCAAAGATATAAGAGATCTGTATGATGAAAACTAAGGAAAACTTATGAAGGAAATTGAAGAAGACACAAAGAAATGGAAAAACATTCCATGCGCATGGAAGAATAAATATTGTTAAAATGTCAATACTACCCAAAGCAATCTACACATTTAATGCAATCCCAATCAAAATTGCACCAGCATTCTTCTCAAAACTAGAACAAACTATCCTAAAATTTGTATGGAACCACAAAAGACCCCAAATAGCCAAAGTAATATTGAAGAAGAAAACCAAAACGGGAGGCACCATCCCAGACTTTAGCCTCTACTACAAAGTTGTCATCCTCAAGACAGTATGGTATTGGCACAGAAACAGAGACATAGACCAATGGAATAGAATTGAGAACTCAGAATTGGACCCTCAAATGTACGGCCAACTAATCTTTGATAAAGCAGAAAAGAGAGTATCCAATGGAAAAAAGACAGCCTCTTTAACAGATGGTGCTGGGAGAACTGGACAGCGACTTGCAGAAGAATGAAACTATATCATAATCTCACACCATACACAAAAATAAACTCAACATGAATAAAGGACCTGAAGAGACAGGAAACCATCAAAACTCTAGAGGAGAAATTGTGGGAGCCCGACAGTGACCACAAGAAAGCGTGGTTAGGGACGCGGGGATGTGCCTGCACACGGGGCTCCCTGCCTGGGCAAGGCATTCCTGCAAACAGGATGCTCTGCCAGGAGGCCTGCACACAGTATCCAAGTTTAATGGTCCGCTTGCAAACGAGGGAACATGCCCTCCTTAGAAATAAGGAGAAGGCTGGAATTGTGAGCAGGCCTCTTAGTAAACATGTTGCGATCACTTCCTCTCTTTGCTCCCCCCTGTCCTTGGAATGTGTTTGGCTACTTGCCCTTGTTTTGTAAAAGAAGGTATTTTGTAAATTTCAGTTTGTATCCAGTTACCGGGGTATAAAATAAACCGCAAGAGGGGCTTGCGTGGTATTGTTCCTCCGGCCAGAGTTGTGTCTGTGTCTGTCTTTTGTGTGTGTCTTGTCCTTTGTGTCATTTCGTCCGCAACAGAAATCAGGAAACAACCTCCTAGACCTCCACCGCAGCAATCTTATTTGACACATCCCCAAAGGCAAGAGAATCAAGAGCATAAATAAACTATTGGGTCCTCATCAAGATAAAAAGCTTCTGCATGGCAAAGGAAACAATCAATAAAGCTAATAGGCAACCAACAGAATGGGAAAAGATAGTTGCAAATGACATATCTGGTAAAGGGCTAGTATCCAAAATCTATAAGGAACTCACCAAACCACACCTGAAAAATAAATGATCCAGTGAAGAAATGGGCAGAAGACATGAACAGATACTTCCCCAAAGAGGACATCCAGATGGCCAACAAACACATGAAATGATGCTCAGCATCCCTCCTCATCAGGGAAATACAAATCAAAACCGCACTGAGATACCACCTCACGCCAGTCAGAGTGGCTGAAATGAGCAAATCAAGAACTCTAGATGCTGGCAAGGATGTGGAGAAATGGGCACCCTCCTACATTGTTGGTGGGAATATAAACTGGTGCAGCCCCTCTGGAAAACAGTGTGGAGGTTCCTCCAAAAATTAACAACAGAACTCCCCTATGACCCAGCAATAGCATTGCTAGGAATTTACCCAAGGGATACAGGAGTGCTGATGCATAGGGGTACGTGTACCCCAATGTTCATAGCAGCACTCTCAACAGTAGCCAAAACATGGAAGCCTAAGTGTCCATCAACAGACGAATGGATCAAGAAGATGTGGTTTATCTATACGATGGAATACTACATGGCAAAGAAAGAATGAAAGAAATCTGGCCATGTGTAGCAACATGGTTGGAACTTGAGGGTGTTATGCTGAGCGAAATAAGTCAGGCAAAGAAAGATAAATATCATATGTTTGCACGTATAGGAGGATTAGGAGGAACTTAACAGAGGACCATGGGGGAGAAGAAGGGGAGAAATGGTGGGAGAAAGGGAGAGAGGCAAACCATGAGAGACTCTTGAGTGCTGAGAACAAACCGAGGACTGATGAGTGTGGGGGGTGAGGGGGAAATGGGCATGGAGGAGGGCACTTGTGGGGATGAGTACTGGGTGTTATATGGAAATCAACTTGACAATAAACTATTGTAAAAATAATAATAATAAAGTAGGGACATCTATCCTCCATGCTGCTGTCCTTCATCTGTCAGAAGCTCTTACTTATCTTTGTGTCCGGTTCACCACTGTATCCCCCATGCCTGGCACTTAGCAGACACTCAACAAATATTGTTTGATTGAAGCAATAGTATGAAATCAACAGACTACAGCTGAGGAGGGGGGGTGGAACTCTCCTTGTCAGCCAGGAGAGGGCGGTAGTAAGTCCAACGCAGAGCTTGTAGAGGGGCAACTTGATCAGCTTTCAGCAGTCAGGGCTGCGGAGCCTTGGAGTGAGTGCCTTTTTTGTGGAACGTAGTGAGGCAGTGGCTTGGTGTTGTTGAGGGAGTCTTGCATTGGATGTCAGGGTTGACCAGGTCCGTTCTAAGGACCCCTCCAACCCTTACATCCATGTTTGATGACTTTCTCATCACTAGTCTGGTTCTTGCTTCGACTGCAGATGTGACCTTTACCACTAGATGGCACTAGATAATTCCTTTGAGGCCAGTACTCCCCTAATCCACCAACAGCGAGAACACCATTTTCTTTCTTTAATCATTGTAGTTGACATACAATGTTATATTAGTTTCAGATGTGCAACAAAGTGATTTGACAAGTCTGCACATTACTCAGCTCTTACCACAATTAAGTGTCGTCGCCATCTGTCACCATGTGTTATAACAATATTATTGACTGTATTCCCTATGTTGTATTTTTCATCCTGGTGAGTTATTTATGTAACTGAAAGTTTGTACCCCTTAAGCCCTCTTTGCCTATTTTCCCCATGCCCTCCCCATTTCCTCTGGCAACCATCACTTTGCTCTCTGTGTTTAAGAGTCTATTTTGTTTGTTTGGAGAACAGATTTTTCATCGCATTTATACCCTGAACACACACTTCCACAAAAACTTCACAAAACAGTCTTAACTCCTACAGTATGTAATGCGTACTGATATTTTCTGTTTTACTCTGTTCAACTGCATTTTCACAGATGAAGACTTGCAAACGACAACACTGATTTTATGAGACGGATGGGTCGTCATTCATTGTTTGAAAAGCACTATTTTAGACAGCCGAGCCCGTTCACCCTTGTAAAACTTGGACAGTCTGGGCTCTTAGCAAATTGTGTCCCTTAATGAGTACTTTGTGTGTTTCCGTGTTGAGTTGCTGCCTTGAGTAGCCAAAAGTATGTGCTTCCTCATGGGTGTCTGTGGATGTGTGAATGTGGACATGAGAGAGACTGGGCGGGAGACAGGTTTGTACAGGATTAGCACCGATCACAATCAAGGCAGCAGTAAGCCTTGTCAGTGGATATAAAGAGAAGGTAGAATATCTGCTTCTGGGAGCTCAAACCCTAGCTAGGTGACAGTCTCACACATGCACACACACACACACACACACACACACACACACACACACCATCCCCTCTCATCTGATTCATCAAACAACATGGAAATGAGCTCCTACACTCAGGATATCACTTAGGATGCTTCAGAGTGTAAGTAACAGATGCCTGACTCCATTTGGTTTAAATGATAAAGACATGTATAAATTCTCAAAATGTCTGTTGAGAGGTAGAGCGGGCTCCAGGCCCACAGTGGCTTGGCATGGCCTTAAGGATCCAGGTTCCTTCCATCACATGTCCTTGTCCTAAGTCTGGATCCACCCGAGGTTGCCAGAAGACCTTCAGCGGTAACTGGGGCTTCCGATCCCTGGCGAAGGAAACTAGAACTTTGATTCCCTGTGGTGTAGTCTGGGGAGCATTTCGGTTCCCATAGCATTTTCCAGGTTGTAGTGTAGACCAGAGAGTGTAAGCGACAATGGCTTTGTCTAGGTTGTAACTGTACTGTTTATTAGTTCCTGGTTTTCCCACTAGGACCTCCGTAAGGGATGTGAAATGACAGAGCCGGGGGAAATGCTTAGGGAGACCCAGGTGAGTTTTACAGAACAATTCTACATCTCCTTTCCTGTGGACCCAGAACTTCTGGCTGAGTAGAGTGTCTGAAGAGCTCTGTCCAATTTGCTGAGTGAATACATGACTGCAGGCCTTCTGGGTGAGGTGTGAGATGAGGTCCTATGCTCTCTAGGGTCCTGGGAATGGAATTAGCGTCAGAACACAGAGAGGTGATACACGGCCGCTGAGGGAGGGTGAGAGGCAGCGTAAGTGAACACACGGTGGATGGCTGCATCTGTTTACATCTGTGCTGAGTGTGAAACATGAATCTGTCGGCCTTTGGAAGTAGACGGGTTTTCCTCCTTGCCCTGGTTCCTGAGAACCTGAATCTACTGACCTCTACTCACCCGCCTCCTCTTCATCCCTTCCAGGTTTGCAGTCAGCATTGGCTACTGGCATGACCCCTACATCCAGCATCTTGTAAGGCTGTCTAAGGAGAGGAAGGCCCCCAAGATTAACAGAGGCAAGTGACCCTCTCCCTCCTCCCTGTTCCCCCTCATCAGCCAAGAGGCCTCAGGTTTTAGGGATTCATTGTTTTGTTTTGTTTTTTAAACAATACAAATTTATTATCTTCCAGTTCTGAAGGTCAGAAGTCAAACGTGGGTCTTACTAAGTCAAAGTGTCTTCGGGGCTGTTTCTTTTGGAGACCATAGGGGAGAGTCTATTTCCTTTTCTTGTCCACCTTCTAGAAGCCACCCACATTCCATGGAGGGTGGCCCCTTCTCCATTTCAGAGCCAGCCGTATAACAGAGGGATTCATTCTTAAAATGAGAGCTCCAGTGTTCACTCTTTCCAGTAGTATAGGGATTGCTTATTTCCCAACATCCTCACCAACACAGTGTATTATGAAGCTTTTCATCTTTGTTAATCTGATACATAAAAAATGGTCTCTTATAGTAATTTTATATTCCTCTTATTTTGAGGTGATGTTGAAGATCATTATTATTACTTTTTAATATATATTTTGAAAATGTTTATTTTGAGAGGGAGAGAAAGAGTGCACCCATGCTTGCAAGCGGGAGAGGGGCAAAGAGAGAGCAAGAGAGAGAATCCCAAGCAGGCTCCATGCTGTCAGCACAGAGCCCGACGTGGGGCTCAAGCCCTTGAACCATGAGATCATGACCTATGCTGAAGTCAAGAGTCGGACGCTTAGCCAACTAAGCCACCCAGGTGCCCCCAAAGAATTTTTATATGTTTAAGAGCCATTGTATTTATCTTTCACTGTAAACTGTCCATTCATGGAAAGATTTACATTTTTGACCTTGTTAAAGTGATAGTCACATTATTAGGCTCTGCAAATAGTTTCTGTCAAAGCAGTGAATTTGAGACAGGAGGGTGACTTAGTCTCAGCCAGATTGAAAATGTAGCCAAATGACCACAGTTCTTGTGAGTGCAGGAATCTTGGCCCTAAAGATGGGTACTATGGGGAGTTTCTATAAAAAATGCAAAGCAGTTTTAAAGTGGTGCTTCCTGAGAATAAGGACATGGTACTTACTCTGAGCTGAAGGTAAAACCAGGCATCAGTAAGAGTGGACAAGGCCTGGCTAAGGGGTCTTAAGCCTCCCACCCGTGCTCTTGAGGCTACTTTCCTAACAAACACTGCAGAAGCAGGGCCCCACCATGGTGCCCTGCATGCCAGGGGCCCTGGACAGCATGTCAGCCCTCCTTCCTTCTTCTTCTCCCTGGGTTGGCATCACTAGACTATGGCCCCATAGTAGGAGAGTGCTTCCCAAAGAGTGTGTGGGGAGCATCTTTAAATTTTTCCAATATCCAGTCCACTGTGGGCGATATTCTGTAATCCATAATAAAAAGGATTTACTGGAAAAGTAAAATGAAAGAGACCTTTAAAAGACAAGCTCAAATCATTTGCAAGTAGAATCTATCCATAGACCATAGACATGAAATCCCTAAGTCAAATTGCAGTAGGTTTTTAAACGCTACTCAAATTTTGTTCTTAAAATAGTTATAGTGTAAGCAGCAGGGCTTTAGAACACAGATCAATTTTATCTTCCTTTGTCCCTCCTTTATTTTTTTTAATTTATTTTATTTTATTTTTTTTCTAAATGTTTTATTTATTTCTAGAAGAGAGAGAGACAGCATGAGCAGGGGAGGGTCAGAGAGAGAGTCACAGACTGAAATAGGCTCCAGGCTCTGAGCTGGCAGTCAGCACAGAGCCCGATGCGGGGCTCGAACCCACGAACCGTGAGATCATGACCCAAGCGAAAGTCGGACACCTAACCAACTAAGCCACCCAGGCGCCCCAATTTTTTTTATTTTTTTTAATGTTTTATTTCTTTTTTTTTTTTAATGTTTTATTTATTTCTAGGAGAGAGAGAGAGAGAGAGCGTGAGCAGGGGAGGGTGAGAGAGAGAGGGAGTCACAGAGGGAAACAGGCTCCAGGCTCTGAGCTGGCAGTCAGCACAGAGCCCGACGCGGGGCTCGAACCCATGAACCGCGAGATCATGACCTAAGCAAACGTCGGACGCTTAACCGACTAAGCCACCCAGGCACCCCCCTTTGTCCCTCCTTTATTTCTCATCTCCTTTGTTCTAGCTTCCCACCCCACAGCTTAACATTTCAATGCATTAGGCAGTCCTTTATCTGTGCCCTCCCTTCCTCTCCCCCCAATATTATTTTCCATACGGTCTCACAATTTTGAGTTCTAGCAGATCCTGAGTAGCTTTCGTTTAGCCATGAAAAAGCATATTTCCAAGAAGAACGTTTAGATCCAATGTTTTGATGTAAGACATTTTGTCTTTCATAAGTAGAATTAGGGGATATTGTATTTTTCTTAAGATAGTTGATCCAACCATTCGGTAGATTGTGCTTATTTTGGTTCAAATATCTTAAAAAAAAAAAAAAGGAGAATTGTAAAGTCGTTATTTCTCCCATAAGGTCTACAGATAAATCACGGCCCCTGATGCAGGGTGGAAGGGTTGTGTTTTGTTCTGGTGTGGTGGGCTTTGCCCATCATCACTGAGTGATAGCTTGTCTCTGTCTCAGGATATTTTACTCGCGTCCATGGTGTCAGTCAGCTTATAAAGGCATTTCTATGGAAGACAGAATGTCATTGTCAAATTCTAAATCTCGGGGCCAGGATGGATACCACCTTCTGCAGATTAAAGGTGAATTAAAAATACCGCCCCCTTCTTTCCCAAATTGTTTAATTTTGTGATGGTTCCCAACGGTTTCAGACTGTTAGGGGCGCCTGGGTGGCTCAGTCAGTTGAGCACCTGACTCTTGCTTTCAGCTCAGGTCAAGGTCTCTCAGTGTGTGGGTTCAAGCCCTGCATTGGGCTCTATGCTGAGGGCGCAGAGCCTGCTTGGGATTCTCTCTCTCTCTCTCTCTTTGACCCTCGCTTCATCTCCCTCTCAAAACAAACATTTTTTAAACTGTTAGAAATGTATGCAGAGGGAACGCAGCGACTGTCTGTCTCGCGTCCCTGTCCCCATCTGCTTGCACCTGCTGCGCGACCAGCGTCAGCCACATACTTGATGTCACCAGGGCCTTAGTTACGTGCCTTGCTTCTTAGCTCCTGCTCTTATGAACGGGTTGTGGTAAAAACCCTCGGATACATTTGCTGTGTGTGTGTGTGCAAGAGCGCTGTCAGTGGAGCAGCTGGGACGGGGACCCATGAGCTTATCGTTTTGACGATAACAAAGATTGTGCTGTCATCGTGAGGGTGTCTTCAGTACAGTTCGGAGATTTGCAGGGCTGGGTGATGGTAACATGACACAAAGCCCTTTCGTAGACATTCCCTGATCTTTTTTAAAAAGTTTACTTCTTCATTTTGAGAAAGAGAGAAAGAGAATCCTAAACGTAGGGCTCCATCCCACGAAGCGCCAAACCATGTCCCAAGCTGAAATCAAGAGTCAGACGCCAGCTGGGGCGCCTGGGTGGCTTAGTCGGTTAAGCGTCCGACTTTTGCTTAGGTCATGATCTCGCGGTTCGTGGGTTCGAGCCCCGCGTCGGGCTCTGTGCTGACTGCCAGCTCAGAGCCTGGAGCCAATTTCAGAGTCTGTATCTCCTCTCTCTCTGACCCTCCCCTGCTCACGCTGTCTCTCTCTCCTAGAAATTTAAGGAAAAAAAAAAAGTCAGACACCAGCTGCCTGAGCCACCCAGGCGCCCCTCCATTCTCTCATCTGATCCCTCACCTCCTTCATTAGGGATGAACAACTGGTGTAATTACACTCACTTGCAGAAGAGGAAACGGGTCCAGTTAGTGGCAGAATCAGGACCGCAGGCCTGGTCTCTGATTCCGAGCTGAAATTCTAGTACCATACCTTGTCCCTAAAACAGTCTCATCAATTGCATTTTCTTTTTTGTAGGTTTGTACAGATGTTTCTTGGTTCCTCTGTCAGGTCGTTCATGTGGCAGTCATGGGTACGTGCATTTCCCCAGATTCTTGCAGAAGTACACCAAGATAAGTTAGAGCGTGTGTGCCCAGTGCGACCTGAGTGTGCCTTTTGTTCCTAATCAGTTCACCTGATAAGGTCTTCGGTCATCAGTGCTCCCAACCTTTCTCTCACCGAGGCGAGAAATCAGTGGCCACAGCACAGGCTTAGTATTGACCATTTGCCTCTGCATTCTTCATTCGGGATAAGGTAGCTGACATTTCTGAAGTGCGTGCACACACGTGACCTCAGGAATTAACATGGGAGCTCTGTGCGGGGTACGGAGTGGGGGTACACAGATGGGCAGAGGGAGGCTGTGAGAGCTTGTGTCTTCCCCAGATCTGAATGCCAGGGCATTGGAGCAGGGAACAAACAACGGACTGCAGTTCGTCCGAGTCCAGATTCCTTCCTTGTTCTCTCCATAGAGCCTGGGGCCGCCGAGGGGGGCTCTTTGCCTCTTTGGGATCAGTGGTACCTCTGTACCTCAGAGACCACGGTGTCGTGGAAGGGACTGGAACAGAACACAGTGGCAGAACGCGTGCAGTGTTAATGGAAGCCACTGGAGAAACTCCTCCTTTGGGCCTGACACCCTTTCGACTTGGTCCCATGGTTTGGTTTCTCCCCCTGCTGTGTAGGCAGGTTAATCATTAATAAATCTGAGATTTTTATGTTTGAGCAAGGTACACTGAGCCTTAAGTACCCCTTCCAAGAAAAAGGTTATGTATCAGGAGTGAGGAAGAATAGCTCAGGGTCTGAAAGATTTTGTGGAGGTTTTTCGTTTTGTTTGAGAATTATATTGGTCTAAAGGGTTTTTAAAAAATCAAAGTTTCTTTTTAGAAAAGTTATGCTTGTTTGCTCTTTGGAGCAGGAGCTGAATGCACCAAATTCAGGCTGCCACCTGTTTTTGTAAATAAAGTTTTATTGCAACACAGCCAACTGCCATTTACTTGCGTCTTCCTTGTGGCTGGTTCATGTCTGCGGCAGCGGGGTGGTTCCGGCAGAGACCGCCTGGCCTGCGGAGGCTGGAATGCTGGCTGCCTGTTCACAGCAAGTGTGCTGATCCTGTTTCTGAGCTCTCTGTGCTTCTGTAAGAGAGTAGGGAAAATCTTGTCTGCTAGTCTAGGTGTTGCACCTGCCACCTGGGATGGTCCCTGGCTGCGCCAGCGGAGGCTTGGCTGCGGGTCACAGGCTTTCCACGGCCACGAGGGCATGAGCCCGTTCTGTGTGATGTCAGGGGCCCAAGGCCGCTGGGACAGTTGAAGGCTCCCACCTCAGGCAGCGGGTGAGAATAGGGCACAGGAAAGCTGGTACCATCCTAAACCAAGAATAAAGGGTGAGTGCAACCCCTCAAGGGACCTCAGCTTCTTGGTGTCTCTTGAATTCTGTTTCCGCACAGCCAGAGGATCAAGGATTCAGGCGGTCAGTCTCTCTATCGGCAGCCTGTGCAGCGGTCGGCCATGTTGGATCTCCTCTGAGTTTGTGGGATTCCCTTCCTCACGGCTGTTCCTGACTGCCCTGCGGGAGCTATGCACGGTCTTGGGTGTCTTCCATGCCTCCCGTGACATGCTAGCCACTGGCGAGTGGTATGTCAAAAGGGTTTAGGGCATCCCAGAATAAAAAGTTGAAGCATCGCATCCCACAACCATTTTTGCCCCTTTCCCAAAGGCAAGAAAGATGTCTGTTCCTTAAAACCTCCAGGTGTGCCTTCTGGAAGCTTTCCCTCCACGGTGACCCCTTAATCAGAATTCTTAGGAGGGGCAAGTCGTTGATGCATGGCAAAGCTCTTTATAAAGTCAGAAGTCCTAGACGAGATGTAGGATCATATGCTGTCCTTCATTTGTTGTTGTTTTTTCTAATGTTTTATTTATTTCTAGGAGAGAGAGAGAGACAGCGTAAACAGGAGAGGGTCAGAGAGAGAGGGAGTCACAGACTGAAACAGGCTCCAGGCTCTGAGCTGGGCAGTCAGCACAGAGCCCGACGCGGGGCTCGAACCCACGAAACGCGGTGATCATGACCTAAGCGAAAGTCGGACGCCTTAACCGACTAAGCCACCTATGTGCCTCCGGTTTTTACTTTTTTAATGTTTTATTTGTATTTTTGATTGGTAGCGAGAGAGATAGCATGATCAGGGGAGGGTCAGAGAGAGAGGGAGACACAGAGTCCGAAACAGGCTCCAGGCTCTGAGCTAGCTGTCAGCACAGATCCCAATGAGGGGCTCGATCCCACAAACCGTGAGATCATGACCTGAGCCGAAGTCAGAAGCTTAACCGACTGAGCCACCCAGGTGCCCCTGCTTCTTATTGTTCTCATGGCCTTCTGGAATTTTAGAGTGTGTGTAACTTTTCATATCGTGTGAGTAAAATTCTTGTAGGGTGCTCTGGAATTTCCTAGCAAGAGTTATCTCCTCTATGCTATAAACCTTCCCTCCAAATATCTTCAGGCAGCATTTTACATGGCCCTGCTCTGCACATAGATCCCCTGAGATTTTCCAAGGGGTGATGGGCCGCTGGCTCTCACAGTTCTGACACTTGCCCTTCGGGGTCACCTCCTACTGGAAAATGCTCGTGATTCCTGTCCCCCTCCCCCACTGTCACGCTGTCCCAGGGGGTTGGCTCCCCTCTGTCCCTGCTCTCCATTGCTCATTACCGTCCACCTAAAAGGTATTCTGCCCAGTTGCTCAAGTCAGAAAGAGGGGTGTCATCCTCACTCCGGCTTCTCCTTTATCCTGGCCTACACCGAGGAGCCCCACCACCAGGTTCTGGGCACCAACAACTGTCTTTTTCTTTGTTTTTCTTCCCCCTTTAAGTATGTGGTTCTGTATTTGTGGAAAGTAAGTACAGGTGGATACGGGGGTGTTAAAAGAATGCTTTGGGGAGACGCTGGGCAGGTCACCAGGGCGTGGAGTGCCTTGTGTGAGGAGCTGCCGCGGCAACACGCGGGGTGTGGTGGAGAGTCCAGACAGCAGTGTCCTTACAGTGTGAGCTGAGGAGAGAGTGCGTTCTAGAATACTCATCAGGCTGAGGAATTGATTGGGCGTGACAGAGGTGGAGAGAAGGTGCTAGGATGGCCAGGGGAGCGACCAGGCTGGGGCTGCAGAAGGAGAGGCAAGGTCGCGCGCGCGTGTGTGTGTGTGTGTGTGTGTGTGAGAGAGAGAGATGGGTGTGGGTGTGGGTGTGTCTGCCACACTGTTTGTCTACGGGGTTCACAGTAAAATAAAATGTACCACCCAGGCCAGAACCCATATCCACATCTTTTCTGTCCCGAGATTTTTTATAAGTTTATTTATTTTGAGAGGGAGAGAGAACCAGTGAGAGAGGGAACCAGTGGCAGAGGTGGGGGGGGAAGAGGATCCAAAGTGGGCTCTGTGCTGACAGCAGAGAGCCCCCATGTGGGGCTCAAACTCATGAACCATGAGGTCATGACCTGAGCCAAAGTCGGACACTTAACCGACTGAGCCACCCAGGCACCCTGTACCCGTGTCAGTAAATGGTAATGGCAGACATGTGACACTTACTAAGGCAGGCCCTGTTCTGAGTGTCACTTGTGTGTATTTATTTCCTCATTAATGCTCACAACCCCATTAGACACTATCACTTTCTCTACTTTGCAGACAGGAGAAACCAGGGCCAACCCAGGGAGTTGAGTGACTTCAGGGCCTCACAGCAGGCAGGCAGGGGAGCTGGGACCCGATCCCCCTGTCTTTGGCTCCAGAGCACCTGACCTTTACCACTGGCTGTAACCTCCCCTCACAGAAAGAAGTAGACATGTCACAAAGCAGTACCCATCCCCACGGTGTGCGATGCTTTGGGATTTTTGCTGTTTTATTCCATTTTAACCCTCAACTGCTAGTCAGAACCGCCCACATTGGTGTCCTGACCCTCTCTAATTCATCTCAGTGTGCGTTTTGGAAAATTCTGTTAGGCCCCACCCCCCAGCGCCTCTCAGCTCCTCCCCACCTCCATCCCGGGGGCTGCTCCCGGTGCCTTCTTCCTTGGACAGCCGTGATAACCCCTCACTCCTGCCCTCCACACATTCCCCTCACGGTGACCACAGTAATCTGAAAAATACATTTCTGCTCATATCGCTCCCAGATTTAACACCCTTCAGTACCCCATTGCTCTTCGGGGCCTAGGACTTGGTACATGAAGGTGATTGGTAAATGTATGAGTGAATACATAATTCTAAAACTTTCAGCGTATTTTCCCTCAGGATGAAGATCTTCTCCCAAGTAGATACTTTGAGGTGGACTTTCCCATGATAGTCACCAGAAAGCTGAACAGCATCTAGTAAGTATGGCTTTGACCAGAGGTGAGAGCCCGGTGGGTTCAGAGGCAGTGGTCAGGAGGTGGCTGCTCTGAACACCAGAGACCTCATTTAAGGGACTTTTCTTTTTACCCCTTTCCCATTTTATTCCTGGCCCCAAGATCCTCATTCCAAACTGCCTTCAAAGTGAAATATACCCTCCCTTGCACCTCTTCTGTCCATTAATGTAATTTCTCTGAACATTTCAAAGAAATGACTTGTTGTGGTTTAGTAATTTGAAGTTAAAAAAAGTTTTTTTTACTGTTTTATTTATTTTTGAGAGGGAGAGAGAGACAGAGTCTGAGTGGGGGAAAGGCAGAGAGAGACACACACACAGAATCCAAAGCAGGCTCCAGGCTCTGAGCTGTCAGGACAGAGCCCAGTGTGGGACTCCAAGTCATGAACCGTGAGATCATGACCTGAGCCAAAGTTGGAAGCTCAGCCTACTGAGCCACCCAGGAACCCCAATAATCTGAATTTGTATGTGTGCTTTGGCTACTTCTTTATCTCCAGGCATAGAAAGGTGCCTGGCCCAGAGCAGATGTGTAGTAAATAGCGTTTGAAGAATAACAGGAGGCCCAAGTTGGTCATTCACTATATATGAGATAGTGTGGGGGCCACCCTGAGTCCACCCTGAGTCTTAAGAATTTTGCAAAGTTGCAGATGACGAGTTTGTGAATCTTTGCTGAAAGCTTTTGTAGCACTGTGTGAAATGCTTCACTCAGATCATCTCATTCAGTCCTCCAAGCCGACACATGACTTACATTCTTTTATTAGCAGGTGAGGAAACCAAAGCTCAAAGACATTAAGCTCATTTCCGTAAGGTCAACTGTTGTGGAAAGGGTAGAGCTGAAATTTAAACCCTGACCCGAAGCCCCAAGTCAGATTTTCTCAGTGGCTTTAACCTATACTTCCTCCCCTTCTTTTTACATTAGTCATTTCAACAAAATCTTAACTCTTACAGTTAAGAAAAATTTTAGTAAACATTAAAAATTTCACCTTGTTCTTTAAAGATGTGTACTCCTCACAATCTAGAAATATATTTTATGGTTTTTTCCTGATTTTTTCTATGAAAACAAGTTTTTCCCCTTTCCAAATATAAGATTGTATTACACAAAATGTGCATTTTATTTTTTTAAATTTTAAAATATTTATTTTTGAGAGAGAAGGAGACAGAGTGCAAGCTGGGGAGAGGCAGAGGGAGAGGGAAACACAGAATCCAAACCAGTCTCCAGGCTCTGAGTTGTCAGCACAGAGCCCAATACAGGGCAACAGTTCATGAACTGCATGCTTGATCATGATGAGCCAAAGTCAAATGCTCAACTGACTGTGCCACCCAGACGTCCCACAGCATACAACCTAGCTTGTTAGAACACTGAGTAAAATAAAAGCAGGTGGGCTCTAACCTAACCCTAGAGGAGGTTTCTGGGGTGAAAAATGTGAGTAGATGGCTTCTCTGGGGAATTCTACCAGACATTTAAATCAGAGTTAATACCCATTCTTCTCAAGCTATTCCAAAAAATAGAGATAGAAGGAAAACTTTTGGACTCATTCTATGAAGCCAGCATCACTTTGATTCCCAAACCAGAGAGACCCAGCAAAAAAAGAGAACTACAGGCCAATATCCTTGATGAATACGGATGCAAAAATCTTCAACAAGATACTTGCAAATCGAATTCAACAGCATATAAAAAGAATTATACACTATGATCAGTGGGATTCATTCCTGGGTTACAGGGCTGGTTCCATAATCGCAAATCAATCAATGTGATACATCACGTTAACAAAAGAAAAGATAAAAACCATACGATCCTGTCAATAGATGCAGAAAAAGCATTTGACAAAATACAGCATCCTTTCTTAATAAAGACCCTTGAGAATGTCAGGATAGAAGCCATTTATGAAAAGCCCACAGCTAATATCCTCAATGGGGAAAAACTGAGAGCTTCCCCCCTGATATCAGGAACACAAAGGAATGTCACTCTCACCATTGTTGTTTAACATTGTGTTGGAAGTCCTAGCATCAGCAATCAGACAACAAAAGGAAATAAAAGGCATCAAAATCTGCAAAGAAAAAGTTGAACTTTCACTTTTCACAGAGATGACATGATACTCTACATGGACTCCACCAGAAGCCTACTAGAACTGACCCATGAATTCAGCAAAGTTGTAGGGTACAAAATCAATATACAGAAATCGGTTGCATTTTTATATACCAATAATGAAACAACAGAAAGAGAAAGCAAGAAACTGATCCCATTCACAAAAAAAAAAAAAAAAAAAAAAAAAAAAAAAAACCTAAAATACCTAGGAATAATCCTAACCAAAGATATATAAGATCTGTATGCTGGAAACTATAGAAAACTTATGAGGGGAATTGAAGAAGACACAAAGAAATGGAAAAACATTCCATGCTCATGGATTGGAAGAATAAATATAGTTAAAATGTCACTACTACCCAAAGCAAGCTACACATTCAATGCAATTCCAATAAAAATTGCACCAGCATTCTTCTCAAAGCTAGAACAATCCTAAAATTTGTATGGAACCACAAAAGATCCCTAATAGCCAAAGTAATATTGAAGAAGAAAACCAAAACTAGAGGCATCACCATCCCAGACTTTAGCCTCTACTACAAAGCTGTCATCATCAAGACAGTATGGTACTGGCACGAGAACAGACACATAGACCAATGGAATAGAATAGAGAACCCAGAATTGGATCCACAAATGTGTGGCCAATTAATCTTTGAAAAAGCAGGAGAAAGTATCCAATGGAGAGAAGACAGCCTCTTTAACATATGGTGCTGGGAGAACTGGACAGCAATATGCAAAGGAATGAAACTAGACCCCTTTCTTACCCCATACACAAAAATAAACTCAAAATGAATGAAAGACCTGAATGTGAGACAGGAAACCATCAAAACTCTAGAGGAGAAAGCAGGGAACAACCTCCTTGACATCAGCCACAGGAATTTCTTACTTGGCATATCCCCAAAGGCAAGAGAATCAAGAACAAAGATGAACTACTGGGACCTCATCAAGACAAAAAGCTTCTGCACAGCAGAAGGAAACAATCCATAAAACTAACAGGCAACCGATGGAATGGGAAAAGATAGTTGCAAATGACATATCGGATAAAGGGTTAATATCCAAAACCTATAAGGACCTCACCAAATGCCACACCCGAAAAACAAACAATCCAGTGAAGAAATGTGCAGAAGACATGAACAGATACTTCTCCAAAGAGGACATCCAGATGGCCAACAGACATGAAATGGTGCTCTGCGTCACTCATCATCAAGGAAATACAAATCAAAACTGCACTGAGACACCACCTCACACCAATCAGAGTGGCTAAAATGAACAAATCAGGAGACTATAGATGCAGGTAGGTGTCTTTCCTTTTTACTAGAACGTTAGTTACTTTCACATGTTTTTATGCCTCTAATTAGCTTTTTTTTTTTTTAATTTCAGCATGAAGAATTCTTTTTAGTATCTTGCAAGGCAAATCTCAGGCAGGCTGAGAAGGAATTCTTCCACAAATTCTCTCGTTTATGGATATCTCCCAGTTTTGCAGTCTCCAGGTTATTTTTTCCCCAAATTGTGATGAGTAAGGGTGGAGCAGGTTTGCTGACTCCTTTGAATCTGCAGTCCTTGCCAAGGTTTCTCTTTATTTATTTTCAGATAGAGATGTGGGCTAGAAACTTCCTTGGTTCTTTGATGTAATGTAGAGACACATTTGTTCAGTTATGGATGTCTAATTAGTTCATTTTAAAGGGGGAGAGAAAAAAGGAACAACTTAGGCTGCCACAATACTAACTTCCCTCCCATAAATCTGTTCACACTATTTCTAACTCTAATCCACTACCACATGGATCATTCTAAACATTCCTCCTTGCCTGTCTCTCAATTCCCACTCCAACATTGAGAAACCAAATTCCAGCCATCTGTTCACTTCATTGTTTAATTACAGTGTGCATGTTTAACAGTATCAGAATTATTAACTTGCAGTTCTTTGAGAAATAATTTTATCAATTAGAGTACAGTGCTTATGTGCAATCACTTCTGCCTTCATCTGTTAGACTCCATCATTTCCAAAGTCACTTAGGTTAACACATTTCATTCCTCCATCCTCTTCAGAGAGGCTATTTTGTACATTTGTAATACAATTGGATTCTCTTGTCACATTCTGCATTCTTTCCTGCACCTCTTTAGACTTATTTAAATAAATTTTCTTTAAATTTACATACATTAAAGTTCACTCATTGTGTTGTAAAGTCCTATAGATTTTGAAAAATGCATAATGCCATGCATCCACCACAACAGTATCAAAATAGCTTCACCACCCAAAGAAATCCCTTATGCTTCATCTAGTTAACCTCTCTGCCTCCTGCTTCCTCCCTGACACCCACTGGGTTTTTTGTTTTTTTACTGTCTCTATAGCTATACTATTTCCAGAATGTCACATAATTAAAATCATGTAGTATGTAGCCTTTTCACATTGGCCTCTTTTTTCACTTAGCCATATATTTAAGGTTCTGTCATGTATTTTTTACAGCTTAACAGCTCATTTCTTTTCATCACCAAATTATATTCCATTTTATAGATATAAATGAGGTTATTTATCCAGTCACCTGTTGAAAGACATGTTGGTTGCTTCCAGTTTTTGGTGATTATAAATGGTGTGTGTGTGTCTATTGAGTGTTTTTACTTTTTGGGCCTCCCAGCTGACAGAGCAAGGAAATCTATGTTTGTATACAACCTGTGTATATACACATATCTACAAATATTTCTCTTTTAAAATTTTTAATGTTTATTATTAACAGAAAGAAAGACAGAGCATGAGCAGGGGAGGGGCAAGGAGAAAGGGAGACACGGAATCTAAAGCAGGCTCCAGGCTCTGAGCTGTCAGCAGAGATCATTAACTGAGCCACCCAGATGCCCCTAAATATTTCTATATGTATCCATTTGTATGCAATGCTGAGAATTTCTGTTTTTCCACATCCTCAACAGCATTTGGTCTTGTCACTGTTTTATATTTTAGCCATTCTACTAGGTGCATAGTGCTATTACATTGTTGTTTTAATTTGAACTCCCCTAATGATAGATGATGGGGAACATCTTTTTATATCCTTACTTGCTATCTGAATATATTCTTCATGAAGTGTCTGTTTATGTCTCTGCCCATTTTTAAAAATCGAGTTGTTTTCTGGGGTGTCTGGCCGGCTTGTTTGGTCAAGAGACCAACTTCAGCTCTGGTCATGATCTTACAGTTCGTAAGTTCATGCCCTGCATGGGGCTGTCTGCTGTCAGTACAGAGCCCACTTCAGATCCTCTGTCCTCATTTCTCTCTGCCCCTCCCTGGTTCTCTCTCTCTCTCTTTCAAAAATAAATAAATATTTTTTAAAAAAATAAAATTGAGTTGTTTTCTTATTGAATTCTAAGCATTATTCATATATTTTGGGTACATGTCATTTATCAGATATGTGTTTTACAAATATTTTATCACATTAATTATAATAAAATCCAGCTTCCCATATGTTTCTTTTGTGGATTATCCTTTTGATGTTATATCTAGAAATTCACCACCAAACCTGAGGTCACCTAGATTTTCTCCTATATTTGCTCATAAAGTTTTATACTTTTGTGCTTTACATTTAGGTATATGATACATTTTGAATTAGCTTTTGTTAAAAGTATAGGATCTTCAAGAGAATGCAAACAGAAGCCACAGACTCAGAGAAAGTATGTGTATGAGCATTTCATGAACTATTCATAAAGAGATATGAATCAGGTCTAGGATATGTATAGGTTTAATATTCAGTAAATGGTTGGGGTAAAGGTGTCATGGTGAGGATCAGAGTCATGGTCAGATTAAGGTTACAGTCAGTAGTATAGTGAGTATGAGACTCAGGGTCAGAGTTGTATGAGCAAGGGAAGTAAAGGTCAGGGTGAAAATGAGCTTCAGTGTCTGTTTCAGGGTCACAGTGATGATCATGATCAAGAGGAGTGTGAACATGAAGTTTCAGTAAGGTTCAGGGAAAGGCTGAAGCAAATGTCAGGGTCTTGATGAGGATCAGGATCTGAGTAATGTTAGGATAGTGGTAAGGATAAGGGTGACAGTTGAATTTAGGGTGATTCTGAGTGTCAGGGTCAGAGTAAGCATTAAGTAAAGGTCAAGATAAAGATTCATCTTTAGAGAAAGGGTTTGGGTCAGAGTTAGGGTGATCATCACAGTCAGGATCAGGTTGATTATTAGCTTCATAGCAAGGGCCAGGAATAGAGTGATGGTCAGGGTCAGAGATCAGTTCAGGATCATGTTAAGGGTATGAATTAGAGTTAGTGTTTGTATGAAAACCGGGGTCAGGAGTCAGGTTAAATATCAGGAACACAGTCATAGTGTTGGGTGTGGTTCAGGGTCATATTCTGTGTAAAAATCAGGGTCAGTTTATAGGCCAGAGTCAGGATAGGAGTTAAAGTGAGAGAATTAGGTCTGTATCATGTTTGGTGGCAGGGTGAAGGTCAGCCAAAAGTAATCCTAGTGAGACAGGAAAACTAAAGGGACCCCATGAAAACCTGAATTTTTTGCTCCTATTTTTTGCTTCTATTCTTGCTAGGACCTACACTCCTACCTTACACATGCCTTATAGAACAGATAATGTATGTCCTCCTTGTAAAGATCGAGGATTTAATGATTTCTTTGGAGTCTTCCAGCACTATAGATGACATCTAAGGAGTGACCAGGTGGAGTCATCATGAATGTTTTCCAAGACCACTGACTCATCAAGACCCCTAGCTCTAGGGCATAAGTGACTTATGGGGAACACCTAAACACTCATCTTTGTTCCTAGATTACTAAAAAGACACAGGCACCAAATAACCATCCTCAATAAAAACCTCAGACACCAAGCAAAGAGACTAACTCTAAGCCTCCCAGATGCCTTGTTCATATCTACACCCTCTATATATCTTTACTAAACTCTACTCTCACTTCCTCTAAGCTCACATTAGATTTCTATCCTGTATGAAGCCAAGGACCCTTTTGACTGGTCCTATGGGCTCCCCCATGGGTCCTTGGACCTAGCCAGCCTGCATCACTAGAGTCAGTGTCAGCATGATGGTAACCAAGTCAAATTTAATGTCAGAGTGAATGTCAAGATGAGGGTTAGGGTAACAGTCAATGTAAAGTTCAAATTTACATAATTGTCTGACAATAAACTATTTGTAAAAACAAAACAAAACAAAGTCAGGATAATTGTCAAGTTCAGCGTCAACCTCAGAGTGAGGGTCATATCAAGAATTAGGTAAGACTGAGTGGAGGGTAAGGATCACAGTCAGGTAACTGAGAGTATCAGGCTCATGGTAAAAGTAATGGCCATCTTTGGATTCAAGTCAGGGTAAGGGTCAGTAAAGACTCAGTTAAGGGGCACCTGGATGGCTCAGTCGGTTAAGTGTCCGACTTTGGCTCAGGTCATGATCTCACAGTTCGTGAGTTTGAGCCCCGCATTGGGCTCTGTGCTGACAGACAGCTCAGAGCCTGGAGCCTGTTTCAGATTCTGTGTCTCCCTCTCTCTCTGACCCTCCCCTGCTCACGCTGTCTCTCTCTCTCTCAAAAATAAAACAATTAAAAAAAAAGACTCAGTTAATATGACTATGGTGTCTGGGTCAATGTTAGCTTCAGAATCAGAGTCAAGGTCAGGTTGTTATTTTTTTGATGTTTATTTTTGAGAGAGAGAGACAGAGCGTGAGCTGGGGAGGGGCTGGTAGAGAAGGAGACACAGAATCTGAAGCAGGCTTCAGGCTCCGAGCTGTCAACACAGAGCCTGATGTGGGGCTCGCATCCATGAACCACGAGATCATGACCTGAGCCAAAGTTGGATGTTCGACCAACTGTGTCACCCGGGCACGACAAGGTCAGGTTGTTTTTAATGTAGGGTGATTATCAGAGTCAGATTCAGGGTAGGGTCAGGGTCAGGTTGAGAGTCAATTTTCGATAAGGCTCAAGGGAGAGAGGAGACCAGAGTTATGGTCAAGTTACATCAGAGTCAGTTTTGGGAGATGATAATAGAGTGATGATGAATGTGTTTTTTAAAGTAGGTTTTATTATTATTCAAATGAGGTGAGGCCAATAAATCAACAGATGATTACCATTGAAAAGATAATTTGTTACAGTTCCCAAGAGAAAGGGGCATGTCTTGCCACAGGAGCTACATGGGAAAGCACTGGGGTTGGTCAGGAAACAGAGGGAGTGAAGAGAAAGCATAGGTTCTACCATGGCTTTTATGAGAAGGAATGGGCCAGGCAGGGTAAGCAAGCTAAGCATTGGCTAATTTGAATCATTTCAGTGGGTTCTGAGGCATAAGGGCTGTCCCAGGATATCTGGCACTTGGCCCTGGGATGATTAAGGCAGAGGAATATTGGCCAAGAATATAAGAGCCCTATGATAACCCAGTAAAGAGGGTAGTTGAGAGGTATAGACTTTGTATTGGTTGGTTTGCATATGAAAGGCATGCTACAAGGGAAGTTGTAGGAATTAGCTAGCCCAGGGAAGGACAGTCTCTCCCAGGTCAGCAAAACCGCAAGATATCAAAGTATCATAAAGTACAGAAAATTTTAAAACATGATTAATACAAAGTGTCAGGGATGGCAAAGATTAACTTCAGGGCATGGTTCTATGATAACGATCAGGATGAAGGTAATGGTGAAGGCCAAGGTCAGGGTAAGTGTAGCATCAGGGCACAACTCAGGTTTAGAGTAAGGTTTGAATCAGGGTTAGAGTAGGTAAAGATAGAGTCAAAGTCATAAATTTTGGGTTAAAGTCAGGGTTAAAATCATGGTGAGGGTAGATCAAGGACAAGGTAAGTATGAAAATGTATCAGACTGAGAGATCAGAGTAAGAGTCGTGGCCAGGGTAGTGGTCAAGATCATGTTATGGTTGAAGGTCACCTTGAGCTTAAAAGTGAAGATGAGAATCAGATAAGTGTTTATGTGAAGACTGAGTTTTGGAGCCAGCATATAGTCAGAATCAAGGTGGAGTGATAATCAAGATCAAGATAATGGTCATTGTCAGGGTCAGTGTGAGGTACAATTTCAAGATCAGAGTGAAGATGAGAACTAGAATCACTATCATGATGAGCTTCAGGGTCAGAGGTTCAGGGGTTACACTAAGTGTCAGCATTTTGATTATAGTGAGGGTATGGAAGAGTATGAGGGACAGAGTAAGTGACAAGTAAAAGTGTAAGAAGGAGGCTCAGAAGCAGGGTCAGGGTCAGAATCAGATTTGTCATTGTAAGGGTCAGTGTGAAGATCACAGTCAGGGTCATGGTCAATGTGAAGGATGAGCATGCAAATTGGTGTCACGGTGAGCACTGAGGTCCACTCAAGGTGAGTATCAGTGTCAGAGACATGGTCATTGTCAGTCAGGTTGGAAGTCTGAATGAGGTTAATGTCAGAATTGGGTGAGCTTAAGTGTCAGGTCAAGGTCACATTTCTGATGAGGGTCAGATTGGTGTCAGGGTGAGAGTGAAGATGAAGGTCAGGTTTAAAGTGTGGATAAAATGAGGATAAAATAATTCATGGTTAGGATCAGAGTTAGAGTCAGGGTAAAGACCATTGTGAATCACAATATTTTGGTAAGAATGAGGTTCACGATCAGGATCAGAGTTGTGTTCATTGACATAGTGAAGATCAGAGTCAGAGTGAAGTTTTAGTTCAGTTGACAGATTAGGTGAAGTTCAGAGTGTGACTCAGTGTCAAGGTAAATATGAGGGTGAAGACCACATTAGGGTCATGTTCAGGAACATGGTATAGTTTAGAAACAAAGTTATTTTGGGGTTCCTGGGTGGCTCAGTTAGTTGAGCTTCCTACTTCAGCTCAGGTCATGATCTCACAGTTCATGAGTTCGAGCCCTGGCTCTGTGCTGACAGCTCAGAGCCTGGAGCCTGCTTCAGATTCTCCCTCGCTCTTGCTCTCTCTCTCCCTCTCTGCCCCTCCCTTGCTTGTGCTTTCTCTCTCTCTCTCTGAAAATAAATAAACATTAAAAATTTTTTTTAAAGAAACAGTTATTTCTAGGGTAAGAGTCAGGGTATGGTTGAGAGTATGATGTCTGATTCAGTGTCAGGAGAAAAATCAAAATCAGGTAAGTTTAAGGGTGAAGATCAGTGTCGGGTCAGGGTGAAGACCAAAACAAATTGCTGGGTCTTGATGAAAGTAAGGGTCATGCTCAAGGTCAAGTTGAGAGTCACTGTGAGGATCAGAATGATGGTCAGTATCAGAGTCAAGATGAAGTCAGGAGTATAAGGCAAATGTTCAGAGTCATGCTCAGGATGAGAGTCAGGGTCAGTTTGACCTATTAGGGTAGGGTGCCAGTTTGGTTCAGGGTGAAGAAGGGTTAATGTCAGGATCAGTCTGATAGTCCAGTTCAGGTCAGCATAAGTTTCAGATTCAAGACTGTTTCAAGGACATAGTGAAGGTATGTGTGAGGGTCACTGTAGAGTCCAGGTGAGCTCAGTGTCAGGGAGAAGTTCATGGTCAAGTAAGTGTAAGTGAAGAGTGAGCATCAGAGACTGGGCCAGATAAGGGTCAAGTTTATGGTCATGATGAGGGTCATGGTGAGGTTGAGATTCAAGGGCAAGATGGAGGGTCAGTTGAATGTTGGTTTACGACTAGGCTCAGGGTCGTAATAAGGATGAAATTGAAGGTGAAGATGAAAGTGAAAGTCAGGGTGAACATTAGATAGAGTGTCTAAATGAGAATCAGGATCAGAGTCAGGGTGAAGGTCATGAGCAGACATAAGGTGAGAGTTAGCATTAGGGTAAGGTTCAGGTAAAAACATTCTCAGCCTGATTCTATCACCAAGAATCTGATGTTTATACTGACCTTCACCCAAACCCTGACTTCAATCCTAAAGCCTACCTGTCTCAGACAGGTCTCAGACTCATCTTCATAGAGTCATGGCCATGATCAGTATCTAGATCAAACTGAGGGTTAAGATCAGGGTCATGGTGAGGATAAACGTAAAAGTCAATGTCAGCATGAGCATTAAGGAAAGGTCAGAGTGACATAAAGGTTCACTGTCAGTGTAAAATTCAGGGAAATTGGTAAGGGTCACAGTAGGATCAGCATCAGAGTAGGGTAAGGGTCATAAAAAAATCACAAGCACAGTCAGTGTCAGGTTGAGTATCAAATCAGTGTTATAGTCACAGTTTGAGGAAGCAGTGCAGGGTCAAGTTGGGGATCAGAGTCATATAGCCTATGAGGTTATGGGTCAGAATCTAAGTCAGACACAGGGTCAGGCATGAGGGTCAGAGTAAGGTTTAGGGTCACAGTGATTATGGTATCAGGGTCAAAGTCAACTGCAGAGCCAATCTAGGTCAGAATATCAGTCCTGGATCAGAGTCAGTATTAGTCATAATCAGGGTCAGTATTAGGCTCTGGTCAAAGATCAAGTTCAAATTTTGAGGGATGGAGAGTTTAGAGTCAGTGAAGGTCATAGTCAGGGGGAGGGTGAAGATGAGGTTCAAGGACAGAGTGAGAGTTGGATTCAGAGTCCAGTTTAGGGTCAGGATCAAGTTGGTCAGTTTCAGTATGAGGTTCAGATTAATGATCAGCTTGAGGGTCAGTAGTAGGGTGAATGTGAAAGTCTCAGAGTAAATTTGAGTACCAGTATTATGTTAGATTTAGGTTGAAAGTCAAATAAAAATTAGGTGTATGGTGAAATTGAATAATATGGGTCAGGTGTATAGTGAAGTTGAAGATGAGGATCTGAGACAGGTAGGCTTTGGGATTGAAGTCAGGGTTTGGGTGAAGGTCAGTATAAACATCAGATTCTTGGTGATAGAATCAGGCTGAGAATGAAAGTTATTGTCAGAATTAGTCAGAATGAGGGATATAGTGGGGTTCAGAGTCTGTTTCATAGGGTATTGGTGAGAGGCAAGTTCAGGTAAGGATCAAGTTGAGGTACAGGGTCAGTGTCAAGATGAAAGTCATCATCAGGAAAGCTTGCTAGCTAAGGTCAGTATCAGGGTCTTAGTGGTAGTAGTGTCAGGATCAGCTTCAGTATCAAAGACAGGGTATTAGTGTCAGATTGGTGATCAAGGTCAGGGTGAGGGGTCAGGTAAAGTGTTGGATTCAGAATCAGTCAGCATGAATGCCAGGGCCTTAATAAGTTTCTTAGCCAGGGTTTGTATGAAGGTGAAGGTAAAGGGCATGGTTACAGGGTGAACCACATGCTGAGAGTTAAAGTCCATGTCATGGTTATGGTAAGGTCATAGTGAGGGTCAATTTCATGGTAAGGATCAAAATAAGATTCAGGTTGAGAGTCAGGATCAGAATCAGGATTAAAGTTAGGGTCAGGTAAGATTCAGAGTCTAGTTTAGCATCAGGATCATTATGGTAGTGAAAATGAGAGACATTAGCATGAGAGTCAAGGACATTTGGAAGAGTAAGAGTGTCTGTAATTGTCAGGATCAAGGTCAAGTGGGACTTGGTAAGTGTCACTGATGAAGTTTTGGGATGATGGAGTTTGTGGGGTCCGGAGCTTATGGGCAGGAAAGAACTCTTGAAGACATCTTTGGTGTAAAAAGATGATTTTATTTTTTAAATTTATTTAAAAAATTTTTTTTCATTTATTTTTGAGAGACAGAGAGGCAGAGGACAAGTAGGGGAGAGACAGAGAGAGAATGAGACACAGAATCCAAAGCAGGCTCCAGGCTCTGAGCTATCAGAACAGCCCCATGCTGAGCCCAAACCCATGAACCAAGAGGCTGAAATCAGATGCTTAACAGACTGAGCCACCCAGGTGCCCCAAAAAGGTGATTTTATTAAAGCATGGGGACAGGACCCATGGGCAGGAAAAGCTGCACTGCAAGTGTAGGGGGGTGACCATTTGATGCAGGTGGGGGAGAGGGAGTGTCTAAAGAGATTTTCACATGCTAAAGACTTACTGGAGGCCTAGATATTGTCAAGCTAAGGTTGTTTTTCCCTCTAGCAAAACATTAATATTAAGATAGTAGGGACTTCCCGGACTTTAGGCTATAATGGGTTTGCCTTTTTTTGATAAACTGGTAGAGACTCTTTATCAGTTTAACCATTTGGTTTTTTCTGTCCCTTCCTGTTTTTGGGTAGCCGGGAGAGTCCAAGGAATACCTTATATGTCCCACAGAGACCGGGGGCGGGAGGGGGAGGATGTTGTTAACCTGCACTTTACCCTCAGCTTGCTCCATACTCCCTCTTCATCAGGGTCAGGGTAAGGTTAAATGAGAAGTTAAAATTAAAAGTCAGCCCCTGGGTCCAGGTGAGATTAAAAGTGAGGTGTTATGCTGAGCGAAATAAGTCAGGCAAAGAAGGACAGCTACCATATGTTTGCACGTATAGTAGGATTAGGAGGAACTTAACGGAGGACCATGGGGGAGAAGAAAGGGGGAAATGGGGAGGAGAGGGAGGGAGGCAAATCATGAGAGACTCTTGAATGTTGAGAACAAACTGAGGACTGATGGGGGTGGGGGAGAGGGGAAGGCAGGTGATGGGCATGGAGGAGGGCACTTGTGGGGATGGGCACTGGGTGTTGTATGGAAACCAACATGACAATAAACTATTAAAAAATAAAAAATATAAAAGTGAGGGTAAAGTTCAGAGTCAGCCCTAGTATTGCAAGATTTTTTTTTTTTTAATCTCAATATAGGCTTCGTTCTTGCTGCTTCGAAGAATGAAGAGGTGGACATAATAATATGAGCAACAGGCATAAGTTTATTAGAGTATGAGAAAGTAAGAACAGTATGAAAGCTCTCTTTACAGAGAGGGGCATTCGAAGGTGAATACCCTTGACCATAGGCAAGGGTCTTTGTTTTATAAGATTTGCCCCCCCAAACACTCAAAAGTGCCTACTTCCTTGTTTCTTCTCAGGTCCTACCTTATTGACTAGGTAACTCTAAATGCCTAGTCATTCTGATAAGCAGCCAAAAGGCAAGCTGAGGGCCAAGCAGAGGCTAGCACAAGCCCCCACCCCAGGGTGGGATTTGTGTGATATTCCCAAAACACTCCTGGCTGCCCAAGAAGAAAGGAAAGGAGAGAAAACAAATAGTTAAACTGATAGTCTCCATCAATAGCCTAATCAGGAACTCCCTACTATCTTAATGATAATGCTTTGCTAGAGGGAGAACAACCTTAGCTTGACCATAGCTAGGCCTCCAGTAATCTGTAAATCCTCTTTAGCATATGGAAATCCCTTTAAGAAACTTTCTCTTGATTTTACAACCCCCAAACTCCACAGTATATAAACAGTCACTCTGTACAACCCCAGTGTAGCTCTTCCTGCCCACACATCCTGTTCCCATGCTTTAAAAAAATCACGGTTTTGCACCAATGATGTCTTCAAAAATTCTTTCTTGGGCCATCAGCTTTGAACCCTTCCATCACCCCAAATACTCATCAATTCCTTTTTGATTGGCTCATTTCTATTTTATGAGAGATGGTCTATAATCATACTGTTCCTTGTGGGTCATACATTTTACGATCTACTACTTTTTTTTAGTTAGGTCTTTTGTCAAATTCCTAAGGGGAATCTAAGGGGGAGTAGGTGGTGTTCATTACTTTCTTAAGAGGAACATGGTGCCCTAGGGGCTTTGCTGTGATCAGCCACTCCCAACATTGTTGCAAAATAGTGTTTTTCCCCACCCAGGGACGTCAGGTCCTAATCTTTCCCTCTCTGACTATTTTATCCTATCTTTCCTATCATATTAGGATCAAGGTCAGTGTTAGGGTCAGGATCAGAGCAGGGTTATTGCTGTAATATTTCATTCCTTTGTTTATAATCTTACTTCTAGCACTAATTCGGGTACTGCTATCAAATCAAAAGAAACATTGTTATTCCTGCTAATTTTGGTTTCTTTTTTGAAAAAATAAACAAAATTGACAAACCTCTAGCCAGGCTTCTCAAAGAGAAAAGAGAGAGCACCCAAATAGACAAAATCATGAATGAAAATAGACTTATTACAACCAACCTCTCAGAAATACAAGCAATTATCAGGGAATACTATGAAAAATTATATGCCAACAAACTGGACAACTTAGAAGAAATGAACAAATTCCTAAACACACACTCACTACCAAAATTTAATCGGGAAGGCATAGAAAATCTGAACAGACCCATAACTAGTGAAGAAATCGAATCAGTTATCAAAAATCTCCCAACAAATAAGAGTCCTAGACCTGATGGCTTCCCTGGGGAATTCTACCAGACGTTTAAAACAGATTAATACCAATTCTCAAGCTATTCCAAAAAATAGAAATTGAAGGAAAACTTCCGGACTCATTTTATGAAGCCAGCATCACTCTGATTCCCAATTCAGACAGAGATCCACCAAGAAAAGAACTACAGACCAGTATTCTTGATGAATACGGATGCAAAAATCCTCAACAAGATACTTGCAAATCGAATCCAGCAGCACATAAAAAGAATCATCCACCAAGATCAAGTGGGATTCATTCCTGGATTACAGGGCTGGTTCAACATTCACAAATCAATCAATGTGATACATCACATCAACAAAAGAACGAAAGATAAAAACCATATGATCCTGTCGACAGATGCAGAAAAAGCATTTGACAAAATACAGCATCCCTTCTTAATGAAGACCCTCGAGAAAGTCGGGATAGAAGGAACTTAAACATCATAAAAGCCATCTATGAGAAGCCCTCAGCCAACATCATCCTGAATGGGGAAAAACTGAGAGCTTTCCCCCTGAGATCAGGAACACGACAGGGATGTCCACTCTCACCACTGTTGTTTAACATAGTGCTGGAAGTCCTAGCAGCAGCCATCAGACACCAAAAGGAAATCAAAGGCATCAGAATTGGCAAAGAGGAAGTCAAACTTTCACTTTTCGCAGATGACACAATACTCTACATAGAAAACCCGACAGACTCCACCAGAAGCCTACTAGAACTGATCCAAGAATTCAGCCAAGTTGCATGGTACACAATCAACGTACAGAAATCGGTTGCATTTTTATACACCAATAATGAAGCAACAGAAAGAGAAATCAAGAAACTGATCCCATTCACAATTGCAGAAGAAACCATAAAATACCTAGGAATAAACCTAACCAAGGATACAAGAGATCTGTATGATGAAAATTGTAGAAAACTTATGAAGCAAATTGAAGAAGACACAAAGAAATGGAAAAACATTCCATGCTCATGGATTAGAAGAATACATAGAGTTAAAATGTCATGACTACCCAAAGGAATCTACACATTCAATGCAATTCCAATCAAAATTGCACCAGCATACTTCTCAAAACTAGAACAAACTATCCTAAAATTTGTATGGAACCACAAAAGACCCCGAATAGCCAAAATAATACTGAAAAATAAAACCAAAACGGGAGGTATCACTATCCCAGACTTTAGCCTCTACTACAAAGCTGTCATCATCAAGACAGTATGGGATTGGCACAAAAACAGACACATAGACCAATGGAATAGAATTGTGAACTCAGAGTGGACCCAAAAGTATACAGCCAACTAATCTTTGACAAAGCAGGAAAGAATATCCAATGGAAAAAAGACAGCCTCTTTAACAGATGGTGTTGGGAGAACTGGACAGCAACATGCAGAAGAATGAAACTGGGTCATTTTTTCACACCATACCCAAAAATAAACTCAAAATGGATAAAGGACCTGAATGTGAGACAGGAAACCATCAAAACCCTAGAGGAGAAAACAGGAAACATCCTCCTTGACCTACACCGTAGCAACTTCTTACTTGACACATCCCCAAAAGCAAGGGAATCAAGAGCAAAAACAAACTATTGGGACCTCATCAAGATTAAAAGCTTCTGCACAGCAAAGGAAACAATCCATAAAACTAATAGGCAACCAACGGAATGGGAAAAGATAGTTGCAAATGACATATCAGAAAAAGGGTTAATATCCAAAATCTATAAGGAACTCACCAAACCCCACACCCGAAAAACAATCCAGTGAAGAATTGGACAGAAGACATGAACAGACACTTCTCCAAAGAAGACATCCAGATGGCCAACAGACACATGAAACGATGCTCAGCATCCCTCCTCATCAGGGAAATACAAATCAAAACCGCACTGAGATACCACCTCATGCCAGTCAGAGGCTAAAATGAGCAAATCAGAGAACTCTAGATGCTGGTGAGGATGTGGAGAAATGGGCACCCTCCTGCACTGTTGATGGGAATGGAAACTGGTGCAGCCCCTCTGGAAAACAGTGTGGAGTTTCCTCAAAAAGTTAACAATAGAACTCCCCTATGACCCAGCAATAGCACTGCTAGGAATTTACCCAAGGGATACAGGAGTGCTGATGCATAGGGGCACATGTACCCCAATGTTCATAGCAGCACTCTCTACAATAGCCAAAACATGGAAAGAGCCTAAGTGTCCATCAACGGATGAATGGATCAAGAAGATGTGGTTTATCTATACCATGGAATACTACATGGCAATGAGAAAGAATGAAATCCGGCCATGTGTAGCAACATGGATGGACCTTGAGGGTGTTATGCTGAGTGAAATAAGTCAGGCAGAGAAGGACAAATACCATGTTTACACATATAGGAGGATTAGGAGGAACTTAACAGAGGACCGCGGGGGAGAAGGGTGGAAAAGTGGGGGAGGGGGAGAGAGGCAAACCATGAGAGACTCTTGAATGCTGAAAACAAACTGAGGACTGATGGGTGTGGGGGGGGGAGGGGGGAGATGGGCATGGAGGAGGGCACTTGTGGGAATGAGCACTGGGTGTTGTAGGAACCCAACTTGACAATAAACTATTTGAAAAAAAAAAATAAATAAATAAATAATTTAGATGTTGAATTTTCCATTACAACATACCTAGATAATTGGTCATCTTCCTTTGAGCATTTGAGAAATGGTTAGTTAGGCACTCCCAAGGCTAGATAGTTCCAAATTTATGGAAAATTTATCTTCATTAATTAAGCCAAAGTGGTTTTTGACCATTCTTTTCTGCTTCATACAGCAACAGAGTAAATCTAATATTTTTTTATATGGTTTTTCAGCCTCTCTCCTCTACCTATGCACAGCAGTCTTTTTGAAAAGGTGAGGCTATTAACAACTATCCCACCTGAGCAGGCCCTGGATTCCTATTAATGGGCTGAAATTTCCTGAGGGGTGCAGTGGGAAGGTGTGGGCCTCCATCTGGGCCACAAACCACACCTGAAAGCTGTTCACTGCCTGATTCGGCTACAACCCTCTTTTTTTTAATGTTTTATTTATTTCTGTGTGTGTGTGTGGGGGAGAGAGAGAGAGAGAGAGAGCGAGCAGGGGAGGGTCAGAGAGAGGGAGACACAGAATCTGAAGCAGGTTCCAGGCTCTGAGCTAGCTGTCAGCACAGAGCTGGATGCACGGCTCGACCCACGAACTGTGAGATCATGACCTGAGCAGAAGTCAGACGCTTAACTGACTGAGCCACCCAGCGCCCCCGCTTTTTTTTTTAATGTTTTATTTTTTTAAATGTTTGTGTTTATTTTATTTTTGAAAGGGGGGGAAGGTCAGAGAGAGGGAAACACAGAATCTGAAGCAGCTCCAGGCTCCAAGCTGTCAGCACAGAGACCGACGCGGGGCTCGAACCCACGAACCATGAGATCATGACCTGAGGCGAAGTTGGACCCTTAACCAACTGAGCCACTACACCACCCTTAACCACCAGGCGCCCCTACAACTCTCTTGATGAGTCCTGACATCCTCACACACTAAGTTTGGAAGGATGGCTGGGGGTACTGAGCGCCTTCCCTTTGGACCCTGAACTAGACTACCAAGGCTCTAAAAACAAAGTCAGAGGTATGAGTGCATAGACCCAAAGCTAAGACTTGCTAAAGGCTGGAATGAAATAACAACCCCACCCCCCTCATCCCCAAACCTTTCTGGCTGAAGAGAAAACAGCCCTCTCCCCCATGCCCACCTCTGATTGGTGTGCCCTGCCCCCTAGGCCCGCGTGTTTTCTGCTGCTTACCCACCTCCATCCTCCATCCTGGGAACACTCCTGCTGAGCCCATTAGAGGCTTTCCTGGTTATCGGATACTGAAAAGTTTGCATGCAGGACAGTCCTCTTTCTAACATTTTCAGTTTGTTATTTAAACACCCGTGAGCCTGGCCCTTCCGTGATTCCACCCTAGCACCCTAAAATGATGATGCTTATAGGGTTTAAAGGCTGAAGAGAAAGGAGGCTAGTCTGGGGAATGACAGAAGGTTGGCGCAGCAGAGGCAGGCAGGATCTCTGCTTCCTAATCCTGGGACTTGAGACTGAGAGATTTTGGAGCCAAAGGTTTTCCTATATGAAAAATAAGGGATGTGTTGAATGTTTCCCAAGATCCTCTTCAACTCTAAATACTACAGGAAAGTATTCTGTGGAATTAGAGTCATGAGCTCCTAGAACTTCGTTCAAGCTAAGGTGCTATGGGCAAGGAATTGGAAAATTGAGATGGGTGGCCTCTTGATTCCACTGAGCCTGAGATGATTAAGTTGTGGGGTGTCTGGGTGGCTCAGTTAGTTAAGCTTCCCACTTCTGCTCAGGTCATGATCTTGCAGTTTGTGAGTTCAAGCCCCGTGTCAGGTGCTTTGCTGACATCTCAGAGCCTGGAGCCTGCTTTGGATTCTGTGTCTCCCTCTCTCTCGGCCCCTCCCCTGCTCATGTTTATGCTCAGACTCTGTCTTAAAAAATAAACATTTAAAACAATTTTTTTAATGAATAAATTGTCTTCCAACAATCTGTCTTCAAACAAGAATATAGGACCACAATTTCCTGAGAGCTTTTACTTTTTTTTCTCCCTTCCTTCCTTTTTTTTTTTTTTTGATAACCCCTTCCCCCACTGCTGCAACTTTTTCTTTAGTCTCTGCCTGCCTGGCCTCTCCTTCAGGCTATTTTAGTACTGCCCAGTGGTTACTTAAGACTACTAACGTCTGCTCTACAGAATTAAATATCCGGGATCATACCTAGGAAGCAGAGCTAAAGGAAAGGTACCAACTGCTTACACAAGTCAGGGACCGACAACTGAAAAAGAACAGAATAACCAGGAAGACCAGCAAACCAAAATTGGTCTTTATTTAAGTGTCAGGGTAGAGCCTGAGCACTTGAAGAACACAGAGGCAGGATTTGAGTTTCTTAGGGATGCAGGCCAGGGTTTCTGGGCTACGGAGAAGACAGTGGGTGATTCAGATGCTCACAAGGACTTCAGGAAGGCCCTGTATTTGGCCAGGAAAGGGGCAGACAGAGTATTTAGCTCTTGCCGAAGTTCCTGTAGAGCTCTCTCCTGCTCTTGCAGCTCCCCCGTCACCTGCTGCCTGTAATAGTTGATGTAGAAGTTCACCCAGTCGTCCACTATAGTCGCCATGGCTTCTTCAGGGATAGAAGGATTAGGGAAGACCTGCAGGGGATGGCAAGGGAAAATGTGGTCAGCAGGGTGACTCAGGAATAAGTCACACATCTGACCTCCTCCTTTCTCTGACTTGCATTCCCTGTTTCTAATTCTTCCCATCAACAGTACCATTACTCTCCCAGCTCCAAATTAACCTCCCTTGTCTGCCCACACCCACCCGCAAAGAGTAAGGCCTGTCCTTCGAAACAGTGCCTGGGCTTACCTGCTGATTCAGCAGAGCATTAAATTCCTTCATTCCTTTGGAAATGAGATCCTTGTTGGCCTGAAGAAGGGCCATCTGCCTAGGTTAAAGAAAGAGATTGAATTTAAGTATCCTTTTTCCTCATTCCTGAGTATTTCCCTCAATTCCCTCATCCCCCTTAAAGATATCTGGTGCCTTGCAGGACCACGTCTCCAACACTTTTCAAACCGTGCCCTGCTCGGAGATCACATTTGTCCCAGGTTGACTCACCTGGTCCAACAGGGCTATGTATGTCTCACCCACACTTTCCAGGGTATGTATGTCCCTCTCTAAGCTAAACGTAGACAAAGAGTCAAGTATCAGCCTAAGAGGGAAACGCCCTGCATCTAGGTTCTGAAGGAGGATGATAGGTCAGTCAGGAGATGGGGAGGAGGGAGAGGTTTCCCTGAAGTTAAAAGATAGCAAGCCTAAGAAAAGCAGATAAGTGAGGAGACCTAGAAAACTAAACAAGGACAGGTCCTTGCCATCTGCCCCACATCCCAGTATCCATGCTCCAAAATTAAAGTTTAGGCCAACAAAACTAACATTAATTGACCCCTTGTTACATGACAGACACCTTTTTTTCATTTTATTTTAATTCCAGTGTAGTGGAATTACATATAATGTCAGCCCTACAATACAATGATTCAACAATTCCATACTTCACCCTGTGCTCGCCATGACAAGTGCACTCCTTAATCCCTATCACCCATTTCACCCATGCTCCCACCTACCTCCCCTCTGGCAACCTCTGGCTCTGGCTCTGGCTCTCTCTCTTTTCCTTGCTTGTTTGTTTTGTTTCTTAAATTCCTCTTGTGAGCAAAATCATATAGCATTTGTCTTTCTCTGCCTGACTTACATGGCTTAGCTCCACTTATATTCTCTAGCTTCATTCATCTTGTCGCAAATGGAAAGATTTCATTCTTTTTTATGGCTGGATAAGATTCCATTATATATATATATATTTATATATGTATATGCCACATCCATCTATCAATGGACACTTGGGCTTCTTCCATAATTTGGCAATTATAAATAATGCTGCTATAAAAATAGAGGTGCATGTATCCCTTTGAATTAATGTTTTTCTATTTTGGGGATAATGAGACTTTTAAATCATCACAACAATGTGATGTAATTACTCTCCAGTTCATTGATCATATATTAATAGCAGCTCCATTAATCATTTGTGTCAGGCACTGTTTTAAGCATGTATTGAGGTATTTCTCCTTATAAAAATTCTTATTAGACAGGGACTAATAATAGCCACATTTTGCAGATGAGCCACCTATAAAATGTGGGAAATTGGACTCTACCAGGCTGTTCTCCATAAGAATGGAGATACAATGGGGCGCCTGGGTGGCTTAGTCGGTTAAGCGTCCGACTTTCGCTTAGGTCATGATCTCACAGTTCGTGGGTTCGAGCCCCGCGTCGGGCTCTGTGCTGACCGCCAGCTCAGAGCCTGGAGCCTGTTTCAGTCTGTGACTCCCTCTCTCTCTGACCCTCCCCTGCTCACGCTGTCTCTCTCTCTCTCTCTCCTAGAAATAAAAAAATATATATATTAAAAAAAAAAAAAGAATGGAGATACATTTGTGGATTCTCACCGTATCATCAGGTACTCAACAAAGCAGAAATACTTTTTCTTCTTTTTAAATATTTTCCTAATGTTTTCCATTTTCAGTAGATGTTTTTCAAATTTCAAAATCAGCACATGCTAATTGAAGCATTTTGAAACAATACAAAAATGTACACTGAAAAAGTTGGTCATTTTTGATCAACAAAGTAACCAGTATTAAAGATGTATTTCTTTCTTGTCACATCTTTCTCCATTCAAAAACCAACATTCGTAGGCACCTATATATTCATAAAGGCCCTGCTGATTTACTTTTTTGTTTATAGTATGTTCTTAATTAACATACAACAAAATTGATTTCCCTTTGGTGTACAATTTATGACTTTTATTACATAGATTCATGCAACTACTCCCACAATCAAGGCACAGAACATTTCCATCACCACATAAAGCTCCTTCATGCTATGCCTTTGCAGTCATCCCCACTCCCATCCCTAAACCTTGCCAACCACTGATCTCTTCTCCATCCCAACAATTCAGTGTTTTTCAGGATGTCTTATGATGGAATTCTACAATATGTAACCTTTGAGAGTGGCTTCTTTCACTCGGAATAATGCCCTTAGCATTCATGCAAATTGTTGCAAGTAGCAAAGTAAGTTGTTCCTTTTCATTGCTGGGTATGCATCACATGGATGCACTATAGTTTATTTATTTACCCACTGAAGAACATATGGATTATTTGCATTTGGGGCAAGTATAAATAGAGCTGCTATAAACATTTTTGTACAGATTTTTGTGTGAACATGTTTTTATTTATCTAAGGTAGAAAATATTTTTTACCACTGAGGGAAATAATTACAGTACAACCTGGCAAGGAAAAGACACACAGAATTTATGATAAACTCTTATAGTTTGATAATGAAACAATCTAGTTTTTTAAATGTTTTATTTATTTCTGAGAGAGAGAGAGAGAGAGGCAACGTGAGCAGGGGAGGGTCAAAGAGAGAGGGAGACACAGAATCCGAAGCAGGCTCCAGGCTCTGCGCTAGCTGCCAGCAGAGAGCCCGACAGGACCCACAAACCACGAGATCATGACCCAAGCCAAAGTCGGACACTTAACCAACTGAGCCACACAGGTGCCCCAAAATAATCTAGTTTTTTAAGTTGCTAAAAGACTGGAACAGGGGCACCTAGGTGCCTTAGTCGCTTAGTCAGTTAAGCATCCGACTTTCGCTTAGGTCATGATCTCGTGGTTCGTGGGTTCGAGCCCTGTGTCAGGCTCTGTGCTGACTGCCAGCTCAGAGCCTGGAGCCTGTTTCAGAGTCTGTGACACCCTCTCTCTCTGACCCTCCCCTGCTCACGCTGTCTCTCTTTCTCTCTCCTAGAAATAAATAAAAATATTTAAAAAAATAAAAAATAAAAAGCTTTAAAAAATAATAAAAGACTGGAGCAGACATTTCACAAAGAAGATACACAAATAGCTAATAAGCATATGAAAGGACATTGAACATTATTACTCATCAGGGAAATACAAATTACAGCTACAAAGTTATACTACTGCATGCCCACTACAATGGCTAAAATTTTAAAAGACAGATTAAGTGTTGGTGAGGACATGGGATGCCTAGAATTCTCATACACTGCTAGGAGTATAAAATGGTACAACCACTTTGGAAAACAATTTGGCCATTTCTTTTTTTTTTATGTCTTTATTTTATTTTTTGAGAGAGAGAGACAGAGTGTGAGCAAGGGAGGAGCAGAGAGAGAGGGAGACACAGAATCCGAAGCAGGCTCCAGGCTCTGAGCTGTCAGCACAGAGCCTGACGTGGGGCTCGAACCCACAGACTGTGAGATCATGACCTGAGCCAAAGTCAGATGCTCAACCGGCTGAGCCACCCAGGCACCCCACAATTTGGCCATTTCTTATAAAGTTCAACATACGCTTACGCCATGACCCATATGCTTACCACATGACCCGGCAATTTCACTCCTAGCTGGAGTTCATGAGAAATGAACACACATGTCTACAAAACCATGCAAATGCAAATGTTCACAGCAGCTTTATTCATAAAAACCAAAAAATGGAAACAACCCAAAAGTCCAATAACCACTGAATAGATATACAAATTGTGGTGTATTTGTACAATTAAGTACTAGGCAATAAAAAGTAACAGACTAATGGTACCCATGACAATATGGGTGAATCTCAGAATAATTCTGCTGAGTAAAAGAAGCCAGACATAAAAGACTATATACAGTATAATTCCGTATCTATGAAATTCTTTTTTTTTTAATGTTTTATTTATTTCTGACGGAGAGAGACAGCCTGAGCAGGGGAGGGTCAGAGAGAGAGGGAGATACAGGATCTTCTGAAACAGGCTCCAGGCTCCAAGCTGTCAGCACAGTGCCCGATGCGGGGCTCAAACCCACGAACTGTGAGATCATGACCTGAGCCGAAGTTGGACGCTTACCGACTGAGCCACCCAGGCGCTCCTCTATGAAATTCTTTAATAGGTAAAAATGATCTATAGTGAAAAAAGCAGATCAGAACACAAGAGTAGAGAGGCGCCTGGGTGGCTCAGTTGGTTAAGTGTCCAACTTCAGCTTACGTCATGATCTTGCGGTTCGTGAGTTTGAGCCCCACATTGGGCTCTCTCCTGTCAGCACAGAGCCTGCTTCAGAACCTCTGTCCCCTCTTTCTTTGCCCCTTTCATGCTCATTCTCTCTCTCTCAAAATAAATAAATAAACTTAAATATATATTTTTAATTTAAAAAAAAGAACACAAGTGGAGATTAAAATGCAAAGCTGCCCAAAGGAAATTGCTTGGATAATAGAAATATATATAAATTGATTCTAACAAGCATTTTCATACACTATTAGTAGGAGTATAATTTGGTAAAGGTTTTTAAAGGGATAATTTGAGGGGTGCCTGGGTAGCTCAGTCGGTTAAGTGTCTGACTTTGGCTCAGGTCATGATCTTGTGGTCTGTGGGTTTGAGCCCCGCGTCAGGTTCTGTGCTGACAGCTCGGAGCCTGGAGCCTGTTTCAGATTCTGTGTCTCCCTCTCTCTCTGACCCTCCCCTGCTCTCTCTCTCACTCTCTCTCAGAAATAAATAAAACATTAAAAAAAATCTTTAAGGGATAATTTGACAAAACTTGTTTCAATTAAAATACACATACCACTCAAACCAATGATTCTGCCTTGAACTCTATTTTAAAGAAAATAATGAAATTATTTGTAATAATGAAAAGGTAGAAAAACCCAAAGGTCCATTACTATGGGGAATTATTACAGAAATTATGACACATTCATACTATGGAATGACATGCAGCTATTAAAATAAATGAGGTAGATATATATGTGCTGATATGAAAAGATCTCTAAGATAATGTTAAATGAATCATAGTTAGAAAAGGCCACCCCAGGCTGCAAGTTCAGGAGTATGGGAGTAAGGATTAAAATGTAAAACTATATTTCCCTCTCTCTCTCTTTCTCTCTCTCTCTCTGTGTAGAATAGTAAAAAATGTTTACTTCTGGGGATTGACTAATTTGTTGGAAAATGGAAAAAGAGATAAATGCAAGGGAGAATTTGATCTTATCTATTTATATTATTATTTGAATTAGTTCACAGAAAGAATGTATTCTCTATTATTTTTATAATATTCATAAAGAATACAAAATTTAAAAGATAGAAAAAAGATGGTGTATTTCTAAAATCATTAGCCTCAAATATAAGTCCTGCCTCAGTGCCTAGAAGAGTAGCAGCTGCTCACTAAATATTTGTTGAATAAATAAATGAATGCTTTTGCCACTTTTCAGCTCTGTAACCTCAGTGAAGCCATTTCACATGTATAAGTCTCAGTTTTCTTGTTTGTGAAGAAGGAATAAAATAATAACTACTTTACAACGGCTATTGAGAGAATAAATTCATTCATTCTCTTATTTGGTATTTGGCACCCCCCTTCTGCCAGGCACTGGGTATATATTCAGTGCCAAAGACAAAGTTCCTGTCCTCCTGGAGTTTATGTTCCAGTGGGATGAATAGAGAACGAATTGTAAAGAAAACATCTAAGAAACAGGGCAGGACCCAATCTACAAAGCTTTGTAGGCCATAACAAGCTTGTGTTTTTATTTCCAAGTGTGAAGAAAAACCACTGAAGGATTTGAAAGAGAATGTTTCTTCCATAAAAGTAATGGGAAGCCACTGAGAGGTTTTAAGCAGAGGAACTTTAAACTTCATGGACAGTGGACTGTAAGGGGGCAGGAGTGGAAGTGTGGGGATCAAATGGGGTAAAGTCAAGGAGAGAAGCAGTTTGGAATATTCTGCTCGGCGCTTGGTATACTGTTGAATGCAGGCTACCAAGAGGGTTCATGGGGTAGGAAAAGGGGAACCATCACTCACCTCTTCATTAAGCCACTGATCTGGCCACTTCTCAAAGAAGTGTATGCTAAGTCCTTGTCTTCAGACATTTCCAGTCCATTTGGAAAGACAGGACATAGATACCTAATACAAGCAAATACAGACTGGCTCCAGAAAGCATATGCTAAGAGTTAAATAAGTGCCACAGTGAACAAGGGCTGGCATGGTATCTGAGCAGGGGGAAGTTAATGTGGACAGTAGTGGTCAGTAAAGCTAAGAGGTCCATAATTAGTGTGACATTATATACCAATTTGCCCAGAACAGCTCCAGTCTGTTTTCCCAATGCAATTGTTAATAGTGCCTCCTTTAATGACACTGAAAAATTCTGATTTGGATAATGAATTATATGGTGATGCTAGTCATGAGAGCCATTTGAATTGCCTCATTTAGAGCAAAAACCCCTATATTTGAATACTTGACGTTAACTCCAAAAAATGGTCAGCATGTAAATAGCATTGTGCCAAACATAGTTTAAAGGCTTTACGTATATAATTCATTTAATCTTCATCCCAACCCTATTGTCTTATTAGTATTATTCCCATTTTACAGATGAAGAAACTGAAAAACAGAAAGTTAAGAAACTTGCCCAAGATCTCATAGATACTAAGTGACAGAACCTAGGTTCAAACTAAGGCCCTCTGACAGAGTTCATTCATAGCAGTTGGCTTCAGAGTTCAGTGCACTCATAAAGGCTAACATTTAAAATATTACATATTTGTCAGTATGGAGGTTTCTCAAAAAGTTAAAAATGGAACTAGCCTATGATCCAGCAATTACACTGCTAGGTAATACAAAAATACAAAAAATACAAAAATACCAGTTCAAAGGGATATATGCACCCAAATGTTTATAGCAGCAATATATAGCAGTTTATAATAGCCAAACGGTGGAAACAGCTTGTGTCCATTGACTGATGAATAGATAAAGATGTTACACACACACACACACACACACACACACACACACACACACACACACAGAGAGAGAGGAATATTACTCAACCATTAAAAAGAATGAAATTTTGTGATCTGCAATGACATAAATGGAGCTAGAAAGGATTAGGCTAAGCAAAATAAATCAGTCAGAGAAAGACAAATACCATATAATTTCACTCATGTGGGATTTCAAAAAACAAAACAAATGAGCATAGAGGAAAAAAGAGGGAGAGGGCAAATCAAGAAACTGACTCAACTATAGAGAACAAACTGATGGTTACCAGAGTGGAGGTGGGTGGCGGGATGGGTTAAATAGGTGATGGGCATTAAGCAGAGCACTTGTGACGAGCACTGGATGTTGTATGGAAGTGTTGAATCACTGAATTATACACCTGAAACTAATATTACACTTTGTAAACTAACTGAAATTTAAATAAAAACATACATACATACATACATACATACATACATACATACATACATAAAATATGTTTGTAACCCTTCAATTTTTCACTCTACCAAGAAACTCAAAATTTAAAAAAATAATGAAGTGTCCCAGATCTATCTCAGCAGCAAAGAGACTCTGTGTAGGTCTCAGATAAGGTGAAGCAGGGTGTTCCACTTTGATGTGGTTTTGGAGAGGTGGTGGGTCCAAAGCTGACGGCCAAGAAAAAATTCTCGAGACATCTTTGGCACAAAAAGGTGATTTTATTAAAGCACAGGGACACAACCTGTGGCAGAAAGAGCTGCACTGGGGCTATGATGAGTGACCAGTTACATACTATGGAGTTGGGGGAGGTAAAGGCAAAAGGGAGATCTCCAAAAGGACTTTCATTTGCTTTATTCCATGAAGAGGATGCCTAAGATGCTGGAGGAGTTGCTATTATCAAGCTAAGGTTGTTTTCCCTCTGGTTAGACATTATGAACAGACAGTCAGGAGTTTGTTGGAGGAATGTTTTACTCTGCCTACCTCAAATATTTGTCAATGTGCTGCAGGTTATAAAGAAATTTAATTTTATTTATATTTTCATCTTATCTTTGTTCTCCACATCACCGTGGAGGGGAGGGTAGTGTAAGGGCTCCCGGCAATTGAGTCTATGGGTTTCTGGAGGTTAGGCTATTGATAAGATTGCCTTTTTCTTACAATTTACTAAGACATTTATAAACTGATGGAGACTCATATCCTGCAAGACTGTGATCTCTATCAGTTAACCATCGGTTTTCCCTTTCCTTTGTTCTTGGGCAGTGGCAAGTGCCTGAGGAATGTCACATATATCCCACCTGGGGTTGGGTGTACGGGGTTGCTAGCTTGTGCTTTGCCCTCAGCTTGCCTTATGCTCCGTCATCAATTTGGGAAGATCAGAAGTTTCAACCAGGAAGTCAGACTGTGAGAGTCCAAGAATACCAGGCTAAGAAACCCAGATGTTTTATTTTCTGATTTAAAGAAAAAACAAAACAGAGGGCACTTTTGGCAAATTTCTACTTTGGAATCATTACATTGCACTAGATGGAAGGAGAAAGGGAGGGAGGGTCTTTAGACTCTCCCCTCAACTTCATGGACTCTCTCCAATAAACACACAAGAACTTCTTGCCTATTTCTCATTTTCTGGGACTATTAATCACAACCCCTTGATTTTTCTCATTCCTCACATGTCCTAAGGATCCTTTCAGAAATAATAGTCTTCCAGTCATGGGTAAGGCCCAGGACCTCAGGGATCATTTGCTCCAACTTCTCATGCATTAGTTAGCTCGCTCATTCATTCATTCATGCATTCATTCATTCATGCATGCATAGTATCTTAACCTACTGTGTGTTACGTACTCAGGTTAAAATAAAGAGTAATATATAGCCCCTGCCCTCACAACAACAACAACAAAAGCACCTGAGGCCCAGAGAGGGACACTGACTTGCCTAAAATCACACAACTAAAAATTCTGCGGCTGCACTGGTTCTCAAATACATGGGTTCCCCAGGGATGCCCTCTTTCCTTATTCCCTGAGAGTTGCAAGAAAGCAGGTATTTCCAGGACTTGGCGGGCTAAAGCGCTCCTATTGCTCCCCCGGCCGAGCTGCAAAAGGGCGGGGACCAGCCCTGGGGTGTCCTCAGAGAAGGAAATGTGGGCTCCCGGGCCGGACAAAGGGGGACACAGATGCCCGCGGCCTTTTGGCGAAGAAAGATTGCACCTCTACAGCCGCCGTAGCCAAGCCGGAAATGTCGTCCCGCCACGTTTCCTGCCTCGTGGGCCTTAAGGAAGAGTTGTGAGATGGCTGACGGCGCGAATCTTAATGCCCCGCTGTGCTCTGAACAGTTTGGTTCCGGGGCGGCCCGGGGCTGCATCGCTGCCGCCGACGGGAGCTTGCAGTGGGAAGCTTGGGGGTGTCGCTGGTGGGAGTTCTCCGGGGCCTTCACAGCGAAACCCCAAGGACGGGATGGCGGCGGCGGGAGGGCTCTCGGGGCAGCTTCACCACCTCTCTCCGGGCTCGTGGCAGTGTTCCTGCCGCAGGGCTTCCCCGATAGCGTCAGCCCGGACTATCTGCCCTACCAGCTATGGGACTCGGTGCAGGTCAGCCCGGCCGACTGGGGGGGGGGAGAGCATAATATAACCACGGGTGGGGCCACCTCAGTCTCCCTATTTCTAGATTGGAGACTGAAGCCGAGGCGGGGGGGGGTGACAAGTTCCAGTTCACACATCTGGAAGAGGTGATGCTAAATAGAACTTAGGCCGTCTTGCTCCTGCGCAAACGCCTCACCCCACCTTTTACTTTCATCTCCAGGCCTTTGCTTCCAGCCTCTCCGGCTCCCTGGCCACCCACGCAGTCTTGCTGGGCATAGGGGTGGGGAACGCAGAAGCTTCTGTTTCAGCTGCCACTGCCACCTGGTTGGTGAAAGGTGAGCTGGGCCCCTGGAGCCTCGCTTGTCACCGCTGTCAGCCCTGCCACCTCTCTGGCCTCTTGTTTGCCCTGACTGGGAAGCTCAGCCTCGCCCCGCCCCAATCCCAGTGGTCTGGCCTCTAGTTCCGGGCTGTGATGTGTATATTTCTGGACTCCTGCCTGACTGGAATCAGGGAGCCAACTCTCCCCAGTCTCTAGAACAGTGCCTTGTACCCTTTTAAAAACCAAAATTCAATTGGGTTAATTTTAAATATTTTTATTGCTTTTATTCAAGGATAATTAGTCGCCCACCTTCAGAATACCCTCATCCTGAGCGCCATACTCAGTTCCCTAGACATACTGTTCAGAGTTCCTGAATCATCTGGAGCTCAAGTCCCTAAGTTAATCATTCCCCTCCTTTTCCCCTAGTTTCTCTGTAGGGCTGCGTAAGACGGTTATTGAATAAAACCAACAGCTTCCTGGGGTGTGGGAAGTTTGTTAGTTCTGGAAAAAACACAATTTTGTAATAGTCCTGAGTAGAAAAGAGGAGGTTCTGGGAAGAATAAAAGGCATTTTAGAACCTCTTGGAGTACTAGATAATGGTGTAAATAATAACCATTATAACCATCTGTTGGATGTGTACAGCTTTTTAAAAATTTTTTAAATGTTTTTTATTTATTTCTGAGAGGGAGAGACAGTGCAAGCAGGAGAGGGTCAGAGAGAGACAAAATCTGAAACAGGCTCCAGGCTCAGAGCTAGCTGTCAGCACAGAGCTAGATGCGGGGCTCGAACCCTCGAACTGTGAGATCATGACCTGAGCTGAAGTCAGACACCTAACTGACTGAACCACCCAGGCGCCTTGTGTACAGCTTTTTTAAAAACCACTAATGAAAAGTAAAGCATATGGTTTGGTACCATGCCACCTAGAGAGTGAAGTAGAGCAGAGAAGGACCTATGGCTGTTTCTATTGCCCCTTGTCTTTCATTACTACTCCCAGTGGGATTTATCAGACCCAAGGGAAGGCTTTCTCCTAGGATGAGCCTGGCCACATCTCTGGTGAACCTCCGTGAGTCTTTTAGAGGATCAGGAGGCCCGTGCTTACATCCTTACCGTTAAGACTGAGCAAACTGGCCAAATGTGAGTCACCTCTTGAAAGAAGCCCTTTCTCTGATAGTGGAGAAGTGGTGATCTGTGGCTTATTGTCGTAGTAATCATCTTTTCTTTTAATAACAGTAGTTCACACAAACTGTGTTTACTATTTGCCAGTCATTAAGTGTACTACCTTTGCAGTAGCTCTGAGATGGGTATTGTCATTATCCCCATTTTACAGATAAACTGAGGCACAAACAAGTAACTTGGCTAGGGTCACGGCTAGTAAATTATAGGGCATGGATTTGAACCAGAGTGTGTGCTTATTTGGACTTCTGTTGCTCTGCTGTTGGCTGGGTGTTTGGAATTAAGTAGTTGATGTTTTCATGTCATTTCTAAGTATCCTAGTCTTGCCAACATGTTGCCTATGTATGTCTTCAAGTTACTAAAATAAAATTAGATCACTTTAAGATATGCAAAAATATCCATTTTTTAAAAGCCTGTTGTTGGTACTAAAAGAAGCTGTTTAAAAGAGTTTACAAACACATTTCCATCAAACCTAGGAAATTTGTATGCAACTCCTTGGGAATTTTCTGAAGTCATTTTCACCTACAGAGCTTTTAATGGAACATGATGTTAATTGTCATAACTAACAATAGTAATTCTCCTAGCAGCCAATATTTTGACAGCCTACCACAGTATGCCAGGGATTTTGTACATTTACGTGTAATATGTAACTTAATCTCTGCAGTAGCCATATTAAGTAGATACCATTATTAATATACTTTTCAGGGAGGAAAGCTGAAGCACAGAGAGGTTCAGTCACTTGGCCTACGTTAACGTAGGGCCAGGATTTGGACCCATACCAGTGGACTCCTGTGTCCCACTCTTAACTACCAGACACTTTTGCCAGCGGGATTTAGAGTGGAGCCTTGTACAGTTTGTGGACAGCTGATCCCTTACTGCTGCTCAAAAATTTCTAGGTCATACAGCTCAACTAATTGTAAGTGAGGCAAGTAGAAATTAAGTTTCCAGTCTAGTGGACAGTGTTGACTTTGAAATAATAGGAAGGGTATGTGTCATTATTGGGTCCTAGTACCAACTTCCAGATTCTGACAAGGGCCCTGCAGACTGCTGATGAAAGGTAGAATAGGCTCCCTTTCCACCCAGTGGCCCTCGTATATGCCTTATTGGATAGGAGTGTGCAGTCAGTAGGAAGACAAATAGTCTGGCCCAGTGAGCTCCCTCAACAAGTAAAAATAATCTGGGCATGTTCAGAGTCACTAAGTTAATCCAATACAAGAATCTTAAGTAGAACAATAAAAAATTTTGTGGAGAATAAAATATACTTGAAAGGAGAAGGTTAAGGTAAGTGATAGGAGGAAGTCTGTAAAGCCACCTGGTGGGTATTATTTCCAGGGACACATGGGACAGAAATGTAGGAGCAGAGCAGGCCTGACTCTAGAGACATCTGTGACTCTTTTTAGCCTGAGGAAGCCTCTCCCTCTGCCACATGGCCCCAGCTCTCTGTCATCAACCTGCAGCTCAAGTCCCTTTTCTAAAATGTATACTCTAATGAGTTTAAATTAAAATTAAAATTCAGCTGTGAATCTGTTGCCCAACCTGAGAGCTAGAATATCAACAATAACCTCTCAACTTCCCACACAAGAGTTCCTGCTTTTCCTTTTTTTTTTAACATGTTTTCCATATAGATATATATACAAAAATACTGTATTGTTTAGTTTTAAAGCCTTATGAAAAGTGTATTTTGTTCTATGTAGTCTTCATGGCTTACTTTTTCATGCACGATTATAGTACTAGGATTCCTTCATTTTGATATGAGTAGCTGTGCATTAGATTTTCCCTGCTAATATGCCACTGAGGGAATGTACTAGAATCTGTGTATTCTCCTGTTGATGAGCATTTGTGTTATTCCCAGTTTTTTGCCATTTATGAATAATGCTGCAAAGAATATTTCTGGTCCATGTCTTGGCATGCATGGGTGCATAGTTCTCTTGGGTACATACTGAAGAACTGCTAAGTCTAGACCCTTCTGTCCCCATCATACAGCTCTGTCTGTCCAATATTTATCGTACTAAACTGAGCTCCTAGAGCAGTGACCCAAGGTGAATCAGCTGTTTCAGGGCCAGGGTCTGCCAGGCTCAACAGCCCCAAAGGCTCTTCCTTGTTCCTTACCAGTGCCTCTCTCCCCCAGATTCAACTGGCATGCTGGGTCGCATCATCTTTGCCTGGTGGAAGGGGTGAGTTTGTCTTCCTGGTCTGGCCAGCCTCCCCAGACAGGGGTCATGTCTGTCTCTTCTCTGGCTGTATTTTCAGCTCCCCCTTCCTCCTACCAGTCTCAAGGGGAGTGAGGGGGGATTTAGCAATTACTTCACAGAGCTAAGGAGTCCTTAGTGAGCATCCAGTCTAGGTGACTCACCCAAGCAGTGAAGCCACAGAGCCATTGCTATGATCGGATCTGCCATCAAGAGCACAGATGTGCCACTCTCCACGATGGCATGGAAAAATAGAGCCACAAGTCTCTAAGTGTCCTCTGCTTGTTGAAAGAGAAGCCTGAACAAGATAGTGCTTAATTCAAAGGAATGATTTTACTCCAGAAGCTACTTTGGTGGCTCAGGTACTTGATTGGACTTTGGTGAGCCTGGTAGGGAGTGGACTTGGGCAAGTCATCAAGATCCCTGTCCCACATGGAGTCAGACTTGCCATTTATCTAGACGAGTTTAAGGATCTTCTGCTGCGTGCTTCCTTCTCAAGCCAATATTGGGCAACCTTAGGAGTGATTTATTATCTGCCATTAATCATTAATCTGCCGATAACTACAATCTGTTCAGTAAGATTGCTGATGCAAAGTGCATACCGTATTGTGGCACGTAATAATTGCTCAGAAAACACTAGCTGCTATTAACAGCTCCATGCCCCACAAGCTCTATATATATCATCTCTAATCCTTAGAACAGCCTGTTGAGAGGACTGAATATGTCCATTTTACAGATGCAAAGGGGAGTCACCCAAGTTGCACAGGTCTAGGGCTCTGCTTATTGGACAGACCCCTAGACCAGGCCCTTGCGCTCTAGTCTTGCCTTTGCCATTTATTCCCTCGTGTGTGTCCCGTACGCCATCCAGGGATGCTCCCTTTCCCTCCAGGAGATTTCAAAGTAAGAACAGGGCTAAATTCTAAGCTGGGCTGAGGGCTGCAACATCTCCTGCCACTGGACTCTTGGAGAAGAGTGTTCGTGCATGGGCCACAGAGTCCCTCTGCCTGGCAGAAGAGGTATCCATCCTCTTGTGTGATAGAAATGTCCTAAGCCTGGATGTCAGACCTGCCTCTTTCTCTTAGCCTTTCTCTTTTTTTTCTCTTGGCCCCTGCTTTCCGTGAGATCTGAAGGAAGTCATGTCTCCTCTCGGGGCTACTTATCTGTAACTGCGGGGGTTACAGTAAATGCAGTTGTTTACAAGTCCAAACTGTGTGGACTTCTTGCTGGATACCCTTGACCATGCAGGAAGAAGATGAGGGGAGCTGGAAGGAGGACCCGGGGATGACCTCTCTCAGAGGAGGGCCGAGGTTAGGGCGCAACCACAAGACAATCAGTTTTTTTCCTAGGTGTATCATGGGTTGGTGAAGGGGAAACACTGAGTGACCACTGAAGGTCCTCCCAGCTAGTGGTATTTCAGGCAGCAGTGACAGGGTGTTGGGCCAGATGTCTGTCTGGGGTATGGATTTTGCTGAGCCCTTCAGACCATACCTCAGGCTAAGGATGGCCTGCATTGCCCACAGGATGTGTTTTCTCCTTAAATCCAAATTGCAAACCAACCTCTCCTCGCCAACAGGGGGAAACTGGACTGCAATGCCAAGCAGTGGAGGTAAGGAGGGGCTGAGACGGGGGGAGGGAAGTCTTCTGTTGTGAAGGTCTCTGACCTCTGACCTCTAACCTCTCATCCCTTTCCCCAGGCTTTTTGCTGATATCCTCAACGATGTAGCTATGTTCCTTGAGATTATGGCTCCCATTTTTCCAGTCTTTTTCATCGTGACCGTCTGTACCAGCAATCTGGCCAAGGTACCCACCTCTGGGGCACCCCTATATCTGCCTTGGTGGTGATGTGTGTGGGCTTATTTGAGGTCCTGTGTTCAAAACACTTGTAGAAAAATGGAGAAGTTCAGAGTTTTCTACTCAGACTCAGCCATATTTTCTGATACGCCTCCAGCCAGGTAACGTCTAGTGCCTCAGATAGTCCAAGACAGTGTCTGAAGTCACAGATTTGGTGAGGACACTCTGAGCTGAAAGATGGAAAGGGTGGTCCAGTGTCAACATCTTGGGATCAGCTCCCTGGCTATCTTTCATTCTTTCAGTAAAATATTGAGTATGTACTGCATGTTTGGCATGGAATATAGGACCTCCCTTTTTTTTTTTAATGTTTATTTTTTAGAGAGAGACACCATGAACAGGGGAGGGGAAGAAAGAGAGGGACACACGGAATCTAAAGCAGACTCTAGGTTCTGCTCTGTCAGCACAGAGCCCAACGTGGGGCTTGAACTCACAAACTGCAAGATCATGACCTGAGCCAAAGTCAGATGCTTAATGAATTGAGCCACCCAGGCGCCCCAAGGTCCTCCCATTTCTTCTTTGAAGAAAGCTGCATAGAATTAAACAAATGTTTATAGAATTACAGCTACAGGTATCCCAGATGAGAAGTGTAGGGAGCTGCAAGAGGGTTGAGCAGAGGTTATGGCCTAGTCAAGGGATGCAGGAAGACCTTCCCTGGGCCTGGATCCTGAAGAATGGGTTTAAGGTAAAGGGTGGATGTTTTTGAGCAGAAGGAATAGTGTGGGTCATGGTCCAGTGGCAAGACGGAACGCAAACTGGACGGTAATGCTGGAGGGTCACGTGGGTGAATGTGAGCTCTTCCTCTGCCAGGCTGCTCACCCTCACAATTCCTTCAGGTTGGCTGCATCGAGGTGAGGAAACTGGAGCATAGCAAAGTTCAGTAAGAGCTTAGCCTGTCTTCACCAGAGGGTTAAGTACCTGGCACTGAGCAGTGACTCAAGAAGACATGTAAGATCCACCTCAAAGGCCCACCTGTCTGTTCAGAATCACTTTAGAGCAGTGCTCCTCCACAGAGCACTAGTGACATTTCAGATACAACAGTTCTTTGTGTGGAGTACGTTTAGCCCAGGTGCCAGTAAATGGCTCCGGCATGCTGCCGTGAGCACCCCCTCCAACTCCAGAGCAGGAAACACCAGAGGGAACCATTGCTGCAGCTGTGAACCAACGATTGTGAGCGCTGCCATGTGTTTCACGTTAGACACTATATTCTGCCTTTAGAGCGTCAGTCTCATCTGTCAAATAAAGGAGTAGAATAGGGCCATGAACTTTGCCTGACCACTCCCACCCTTTCTAGAGTTCTAGTCTCTGACTAATACTTCTGTCCCCCAGGTACACCAATCAAAGCCTGGTTGTCATCCATGCCTCCCCTCCTCATCCACTATCACCCTCAGCTAAACCTCCATTCAATTCTGTTATTTTCCTTCCTAAATCTCTCCATCCCATTCACTCCACCTATGTGTCACCTGGTGGTTCCTTATTGCTGAAAAAGCATGGTTGCTTCCTAGGTAGTCTCCCTGCTCCCCTTCTGCCTCTCTTCAGTTACTTCTCAGAGCAGCCCATGATCCTTTTAAGAATGAAAATCCAATCAGTTCACTTCCCTGACTCCATTGGCTAAAAACCTTAACAAGGTTTGCAAGATTCCATGTGATCAGGTCACTCCAGCCTTAATTTGTACCACATTCCTCTTCCCTTTGAACATTATTTCTTCTGCCTGCATGACAACTTGTTTATTTATTGTCTTTTGATTTGTAGACTCCATGAGAACAAGGGTTATATCTAATTTGTATCACAGCACTAAATCTGTGTCTGGCATTGAAATGAGATTTGATAAATAAGGAGATGGATGACGGTGATCAGTGACCCTCATTGAGGAGTTCTATCATCCTAGACCTCGGGGATTGAGGTCCAGGTACACTGGGAGGTCAGGACCATCATTGTGGTTTTTGACGTGGCCTGGGAGACTTGACTAGGCCTCCTCTGGGACAAGAGGAGAGGAGTACATTGTAGGCAGAATATAAGCCTAAAGTTGGAAACCAGACTGGACCTGAGAGCTTAGCAGAGGAGCAGGTGCAGCCAAAGTAGGAGTTGCAGGCTGGGGATCTTCTGAGCTAAGAACATTCTGTGGGCCTCCACCTTGGGGAAGGAAATGGAGTTTCTTGGGACTGGGCCACAGGGAGCTATGGTCAGGCAGAGCTTTAGTTTTCTACAGGAACAAGAGGGGAGGTGGATCTAGTGGAATTGTGGGGATGAGAACAAGGTACTAAGGGCAGCACTCAAGGTTTTGCTGTTTGATCACCTGGTGCCTGGTTTTCTCAAACTGCTTTGAGTCATTTACTTGGCTCAGCCATAGAGATGCCTATGTTGCCATAGCACGTGGCCATTCTGATTTTCACTCTCCCTTTCCCCACTTAGTGCATTGTGAGTGTGGCTGGTGGGGCCACTCGGGCTGCCCTGACCATGCACCAGGCCCGGAGAAACAACATGGCTGATGTGTCAGCCAAGGATAGCAGTCAGGTGAGCAGCTGGAATTGGGGCTGGGAAGATTTGGAGTGGGGAGGCAGGTTAGGCCATGATTTGGGAATATGGAGAGATATACCTAAGCGCTCCTGAGGATAGATGGGGGAGACACAGGAAGAAGGGGAGTGCTTCCTGCTCTTGACTCCAATTGAGGGCATGAGTTCTGGTGGCAAAAGGTCCAAGCTGATCATCTTAGCCCCTGCCCGTTCCCTGTGTGGCCAAGAGTGGACCCTTGCCCTGACCTTCACCCTCTCTAGACCATCGCCCGTGGATGTCTGATCATGTGACGCCCCATATGTTAAAGCACTTGGTAAGTCAGAAAGTGCTCAGCATGTGAGGTGGCTGGGATCATTGGCCAGAGGCCTCCACTTGACAGTTCCATAGGCCTTTCCGGTCCAGCCTCTCACCTGACCAAGTAGAGGTGGGGACACTCCTAAGGCTGAACTCTGCAGGTATTGGATCCCCCTGAAACTCCTGTGCTAAGTGCTTGTATTGCACCATTTAATTCTGACATAGCCCCATGAGGCAGATACCGTTATTATCTCTGTTTTACAGAAGAGGAAAGTGGGGCCCAGTTTAGAAGTGTGACAGTTTTCTTTGACAGTGAAGCAATTTAGAAATCTCTGTTCTGTTCAGTACTACTTTCTGTCCTCCTTTTAAATTGTTTTGCTCAGTTTCTAAATAGAACATTTTTAAATTTTTTTCTTTCTTTTTTAACGTTTCTATTTATTTCTGAGAGAGAGACAGCATGAGCAGGGGAAGGTCAGAGAGAGGGAGATACAGAATCTGAAATAGGCTCTAGGCTCTGAGCTAGCTGTCAGCACAGAGCCTGACACAGGGCTTGAACCCACGAAGTGTGAGATCATGACCTGAGCCGAAGTCAGACACTCAACTGACTGAGCCACCCAGGCACCCTGAAAATTTTTAAATTTAAAAATAACTCCTTTCAATAATATTAACACAGGCTAAAAATATATATATTAACACAAGCTAATATTTGTTAAGCACTAACTATATGCCAACTATGTCATTTATATGAACTCATTAGACCCTTACAGTTGCCTCATACAGGAGATACTCGTTGGCATTCTAAAGAGGCAAGTCATTTCAGTCACCCTGGGTACCTTTCGGCATATCCCTTCTCTCAGGAAATGGTTGAACTAATTCTTCCCCACTGTCTCTTCCATAGGTTGTTAGGAAGGGAGGAATAAGCACTTGAGGATCTCCCAGCTTCATGCCTGCTGTCTCTCACCTGCACTTTTTCTAACCCCCAGGTGTCCCTACACCCCCAAGCTGTATTTTTCAAGCCCCAGGGCTTCCTTAGTCTGCAGAGGCAGGGACCCATCCCAGGGGCCACAGAGGACATGTGCTCAGTCCTGTAGCAGGCCCCGGCTTTCTGCTGATGCCGCTTTATTGCCGCTTGATGTGGCCACTGGAAATGATTATTCCCACCCGAGGGAGAGGGGGGTCCTCCTCCTGTGCAGCCACAGTCTCATCTCCTATTCTCCATCACAACCACAGCCTTCATATCCACAGCCTGCCCCCTTGCCAGGAGAGCTGGGTCAGAAGAGGCCCCCCAGCTCTCCCTTGGACCCCACTTCAGGGACACCAAACCAGACTCTTCCTCCCTGTGATGACTTGAGGGCAGGTGGCCTCATGTTTGTTTCCCTAGGGTGAGCTCAGTCAGGCGGTCCCAAGCCAGCAGAGGGTTCTGATAGCATTGATTCTCAAGGGAAGAGGTTTGGATCTTGTGCCTTTCTTCCTCCGTGGTTCCTTGACCCTTTTGCAAATGTACCTCCCAGGTTTGCATACCAAGGGGCTGAGGGGCATCAGTCTTTTTAAACCACCAAATAAAAGTACTTCCCTGTTCTGTGGACATTCAGTTGCCTGAGTGTAGGACTATGATGACTCTTGGAAAACAAAGACCACCTGTTCCAAGGGCATTGTATCTACCTGGACAGAGAAGCAGCTTGGATCTTAAATGACAGCCCACTCGTCAAAAACATTAAAAACTTATTAAGGCACCCTCATCAGTGGAGGAGCCCTGGGAGGTTCTGGAGCAGGGAGGAATGTGGCGAAAGGCACTCAGGGATACTCAGCTTGGCCTGGGAGGAAGCCCTCCCAATTCCAACCCACCTGCCTTTTTCTAGGAGACCCTGGTAAACCTGGCAGGGCTCCTGGTCAGCCTCTTGATGCTTCCCCTGGTGTCAGAGAGCCCTAGGTAAGCCGGGGTGAGGGGCAGGGAGGAGGCGCCCAGCTGGGCCTCTGCCTGAGTTGACCCCCTCACTCTCTCACTCCAGCTTCAGCCTCGGTTGTTTCTTCTTCCTCACTGCCCTTCACATCTACGCCAATTACCGGGCAGTCCGAGCCCTTGTCATAGAGACCTTGAATGAAGGCCGGCTCCGGCTGGTCCTGAAGCACTTCCTTCAGAGGGGAGAGGCACTTAGCCCCACTTCCGCTAATCAGATGGAGCCACTGTGGACAGGTGATCCACCCCCTTGGTCTCAAGTACTGTCTCCCAGTCTCTCCCCCTGCCTGGGCATCCTGACTCCAGCTTCCCACAGGTTTTTGGCCGTCTCTGTCTCTATCCCTGGGGGTCCCCCTACACCGCTTGACCTCCAGGTAAGTGGCGCCGTGTCTCCTGCTCATCCGTGCTGCCCTCCCACTCTCCCCACACACTCTCTTTATTACAGTTGCACTTTGGCCTCCCCTGATTGGGTCTCACTTCTCTATTCTAGGTTCTTTATTTCTACTGAACAGATTTGGGGTGAGCAAGGGTGCTTGACGGGAGCAGGCTTGTAACAGCAGATATAAGAGATATATTCGTTAGGTGCAGGAAGAAAAAGATGGATATGGGGTACGTGGGTAACGGACGAGAGATGGGAAGTAGATGAAGGACAGATGAGGGTAAGGACAGTTCAGTTGATTGGATGGTTCCTCCTGCTATTGCTTTCTCCTCCCCCTCACGCTTCACTCTCTTCTGTCCCTCAGTGTCTCTGAGCTGCAACAGCTGGTGGAGGGACACCAAGAACCCTACCTCCTTCGCTGGGATCTGTCACAAAGTAAGTGTGCCGTGCTCTTCCAGAGTTAGGTTCACCCTTCTGAGGTCAGCTTCTCATTCCACCAGCTCCAGGGCCTCAAGCCCTGGACAGTTTAGAGGCCGCCTGGTGTCCTGGAGGGAGCTCTAGCCTATAACGTGGTGCATTTAAATTATAGCTGCAAAACTCAGTGAAATTCACTTTGTCCCTGTGTAAAATGAGTCTTACCGTACTTGCTTTATTGCCTGTGGGGTTTTATGCGAAAGGCAGCTATGTAAAGCATTTTGTACATTGCAACATACTCAAATAAGATTGTGATCTTTGGCTACCCCTGGAGAACTTCTGTCTCTCATCCGGAGCCACCTGTCGAGGAAGCAAGTACTAGACTTCACTGCTCTGCTGGTTGTGTGCTAAAGATGCCGCTGCTTATTGGACATGCAAAATAAAGCCGCCTCCTGAGCTGCTGTAAAGTTGTATTTGGTAACTGGGCATTTCAATTTGGCCAGAACATTGGGAACAACAGGCGATGAAGTTGGAAGGGAAAAGAGTAAAAGATAGCCTCCATCCATGCAGGCCAAGGCCTCAGGGCAGACAAGGATGAAGCAAGGTGGTAAGTTTGAGAATGTTTTGGGAAGCAGCCTTTCCCTAGCACCAGTCTGTTCTGGGTTTCTCCAGACCAGGTGCAAGTCGTTCTGAGCCAGATGGCAGGCCCTGAAACCATCCTAAGGGCCGCCACCCACGGGCTGGTGCTTGAAGCCCTGCAGGGAGATGGGCCCCTCCCAAGAGGGCTGGAGGAACTGAGGAACCGTGTACGGGCAGGTAAGCACCTCACAGTCTAGCCTCTTGATGGCTCAAGGAGGCGTAGAGTGAGGAAGGACTGTGTTCCACTTGGGGACCTGAGAGCTTCTGGGTCTGCACCCCCTCCAGGTCCTGAGAAAGACAGCTGGGTCATCGTCAGGGACACACACCGGGTGTTGGACAAGCTATTCCCAAAGTTCTTGAAAGGTAACGTTTTTTAATCCCCATGGCTCCTTGGCCTCTGAGGCGGTCTCCTCAGGGGCTCTGCCTAACCCTATCCCCACACCTCTAGCTTTGAGGTGGAGGACCTGGTTTCTTTCTGTGATCTTAAGTCTGGACCTCATTTCCCTGTCAGTAGGATGGGGAAGTAGGATGGTCCCAGAGGCTGTGTCATGTTAGCAATTTGTAACAATCCCAGTTGGCGTTGAGGATGGGGTGGGGGGAGGCTCACAAATGATGATGATGATCTTTCATTTAGCACCTACTCCATTTCAGCTCTTCTCTGTGTGCTAACTCAGTGAATTCATGCTGTAGCCAGATGAGGTTTTAGCCCCATTTTGTGCCAGAAATGACCCAGCAGAGGCAAGAGGAGCCTGGGCAGTGCACAGACCATGCCCCTGGGCTGTACCACTCCTTACCACTCTCCCCAGGACTGCAGGATGCAGGCTGGAAGACTGAGAAGCACCAGCTAGAGGTGGATGAGTGGAGGGCCACATGGCCTCTGTCTCCAGAAAAGAAGGTCTTGTGAACAGCCCAGATGGAGGCCCAGGTCCCGGACAGGAGCCTGGAGCAAGCACACTTTGGCCACAGCACGGTGTGGGAACAGCAGCTTTATTTTTGCTTAGGGGAACTGCTGGGCGGTTCGGCCAAGGCCTCGTGGGCTGTGACTACCAGTCAGGTAGACTGGGCCCCTGGCAGTGGAGAGAAAAGGAACCAGGGCCTTCCCCTTCCCTCTCCTGCCCTAACCCCTTCTCACCACGGCAGGCTCCCCACTCCCATTCATTGTGAAGCCGAACCCTCCCTCCAGTGGCTCATGGTGTCCAACACAGTTGGCCTTAGGCATAAAAGCCCCAGAGGAACGTGGCCACGGCCATCATTATCAGTGCATTGAAGTTGACCACACGGGCCCAACTCGAGTCCTCACTGATGTCCTCCAGCCGCCTGGCTGCTGCAGCCACTTCCTCCTGCGTCGGGGCTGGGGGACTACCTGGCCCACCTCTGCTCATTCCACAGAACCAGAGCAGGCACCGGCGGAACAGGCCCGGTGCTGAGGACTGGGGCTCTAGGAAAAAATGGTGCCCTACAGTTAGTTTGAGGGAACTTGGCCCCCTTAGTCCTTAGCCCCACCTCCTGAAGCAGCGCCTTACCCTCCATCTCCACTGCATGCTCAGGACACCCGTTCTGTACAGGGGGTGAGGTTGGACCGTCTAGCTCATCAGCATCCAGGTCCTCCCGCTGCTCCTTGCTGTGCCGTAGACTGAAAACCAGGCGATGGAGCTGAGGAAGGGAGTGGGGACCAAGTGAAAGTGCTGTCCGTCCCCCCCGAGACCCTGAGGTCTCTTGTCCACCTTAGCACCCTCTGACCAGCCTGTATACTTAGTCCACACTCTGTTCGCTCAAACCCAACTTTCCGTGGCTGCCCTTCATCCTCATACTAAACCTAAGCCTCTCAGCTGTGTTTCAAGCTCTTGGCCCTGCTCACCCCCTGCTTCATCAACCCAAGTCCCTGCCTTCCTTCCAACTGTAGTACTTTAGACTCTGGTCTTCTAGTCCTGCTAAAAGGGTACCTTCCTGTGGATATTTACCCGCATAGTTTCCTCCTGCTGCCTTTCCCCCCTTCTCTACCAGCCTAGCCTTCTGCCCAGCTCCTTTGTCCTGGCCCCCAGTCAGCCCTGCCCTGGGGCATCTACCCTGTAGCAGCACAAGACCAAACCCTTTGTGGGCCTTCAAGATGGTACTCTGCCCCTCTCAGCCACCAATCAGATCCTGTGTTTTGAGTCCCACAGGCCATGCCAAGGACTTTGGGGGACAGTCTTCAAGCCACCTCCCTCCAGACCATTTCAAATAAGTGTCATTTAAATAAAACATTGTTCTTGCTTTACAAATGCAACTTCCATGTGGACTCCCAGCCGACCCTTAATGAACCCTCAGTATAGAAATTCAGGTCTTCCCCCCATGGCCATTCCTGGAAGTGGACTGGCAGACTAGGGGTAGAGAGGGCTACACTAACACACATGGTGGCATGTTTGGTACCCATCCAGAGGCCGGCACTTACGTGCTTGCGTGGGATGGGTGCTGTGCACAGTGAGACTACAATGGTGAGGAGGCCAGAGCAGACGAAGAGCACAATGGCAAAGTAGAGGTAGTGCACGCGGCAGAAGAGTGCTGGGCACGCTGAGGGTCGTACACAGGTGCCTGAGCCAAAGGAGAACTCCGGAATAAGGCGTGCCAGGCCCATGAGCAGGCCCCCAATCAGCCCCCAGAAGGCACCCTGCCAGGGGAGAGAGTGTCAGCCTCTTCCAGCTGTTCTGACGCATGTTCTGACCCAAGCTCACGACACACAGGCTCACCTTCTCGTTGACACGGGGCACAAAGAGCGCCAGCACAAAGACAGCAAACACAGGTGGCGCCAGGTAGCTGGACACTGCCTGGATGTAATCAAAGAGCTGCCCTCCCTGCGCTGCCTGCACCACAGGTAGCCAGGCCACTGACACCGCCACAATGAACACCACCCAGAGCCTGCAGTGGGTGGCCATTGGGAGATTTTACCCAGGACCCCCGTCTCCCCCAATCCTACAAGTGTTCCCTGCCCCCACCCCGAGCCTGATTCAGGGGACAGGACCTGGGGGAGACCCAGGCCGCACCGTCCTACTAGCAGCAGTTCGCGGTCCCCTGCGTGGGGCCGCAGGCGCATGTAGATATCCATGGTGAAGAGCGTGCTGCTGCTGTTAAAGATGGAGGCCAGTGAGGACATGAGTGCGGCCAGCATGACCGCCAGCATGAGTCCACGCAAACCTGCAGGCCAGTGGTAGCTGTGAGTCCAGGGCCATCAGGGTGTCCCCAGGAGGGTGCAGGCTTGAGGGGCCCCTCCTCCCAGTTGCAGTCTCACCATTGGGCATGAGTTTCACAACCAGCCGTGGGTAGGCGATGTTGGAGCAGCCCACCTCTGTACCACACACGAGCTTACACACCTCAGGCACCACACACGCCACTTCATCTGCAGGCAAGAGAACATGACGTGGCTAGAACGGGAGCTGGCCTGGGACTCAACCCCTGAAGTGGGGATGGGAAATCCTAGTGGAAGAGAGATGGGACCCCTCGTGGGATATGGGACTGGGTGACCGGATTCCTAAATCAAAGGACATTAACAGGAATGGAAAACAGGCACCTGAATGCATGCACAAGAAAGGGACTGGGTGGAGCACGGGACACTTGATGGGGGTGGGGTTGCAGACGTTACCAGGATAAAGAATGCGGCTGATCATGCCCGGCATGACCATGAGGAACATGGGCATCAGCTTCAAGTAGCCGCACAGTATGCAGCCCGCCTTGATGTGAGTCAGGTTCTTCCCGGCCAGACAGCGCTGCACGATGACCTGGGGCGATGCCCGTCCAACCATCTGTGACCAGTCGCAGATTCTTCACCCCCTCAGGACTTAACTCGCTCTAATTCAGGCCTGCCTCTGGCTAAGCAATTCACTTGCTGTCAATTCACTTTCACTCACCCAAATTCTTTGGATCCCGTTGGGGCTGGTTTAACTCCATCCTGGCCAAGTTCCCGACCCCTCAGAGCATGCCGTGGGGCTCCCACAGGGGTTCCCGATCCACCCATCTCAGCCCTGCTCACAGTGGTTCTGGTTTTGCCCCAGCCTAGCTCCCAGCTCAAGCCCTGACCCTGTACCTGGTCGCTGCACCAGTACCAGCCCGAGACGATGGTAAGACCCAGGAGCAGTGCAGGCCATGGCAGGTCCCCCGTCACAGCGTCCCGGAGCAGGTGGTAGGAGTCGGGCCGGGGTCGATAGCAGGAACTTGAGATGTTGCCCACGGCCGGATCCTCAGAAACCGTCAGCGATGTCATTGCCCCCAAGTATTTGTCGAAAAGCCCTGAATACCCGCCCACCTCGTGGAAGGCTGTGAAGGCAAGGCTGTCAGGGGACCTGGGGCCCATGCCAGGGCCCTCACGAGGACCCACATGCTGGAGACATGCATGCGCTGTCTCTGCTCCCAGGTGGAGAGCTCTGCAACTTGCAACCTCCATGCCCCTCCCCCACTGGTTGAGCTCCGTACCGTAACCCATGAGGACGAAGGCCCCCCCAAGAATGACGAAGGTCTGCACAGTATCCGTGTACATCAGCGCTGCCAGCCCTCCTGCAATGGGCCCGGGTCAGTGGAGACAGCCCAGACAGGCTGCTCCGAGCACATATGGGGTCTTTGTGCGAATTTGAAAAATGCACCCCTTCCTGGAGAGCAAATTTCAAAGAAATGGACCATTCTTCAGGCTTAAGTACCCGAGCATCAGGAGGCAGGGCTTAACGAGCAGAATGAGCTTCAGTGATGCTCCCAACACATCTCCCCAGCCCACTCCTTCCCTAAGTCCCTGCCACAGCGACCTGTCACAGTGTAGATCATGGTGATACCCAGAAGGGCGATGACGGAGGCATAGATGTTCCAGCCCAGAGCCTGTTGAATGAATACTGCCCCGGAGAACATGTCCACCTTGGGGGAAGGAGTGATCGCACAGGTCAGCACCCAGGGGCCAGGGCAGGGACCCAGGTCTATCTACTTTCCAGGCCATGAACTTACATGGCCACGCTTCAAAGGTTCTCTTATTTTTCGATGGTCTGGCCTTCCAGGTCCCACTTATTATGGCCGAAGCCCCAAACCTAGTCCTTTCAGATGCTGCCCCCATAATGGTTCTTAACAGCGATTTTTCCTTGGTCCCGGCCCCTCCAGCGCTTTCCAGAGACCTCCACTCCGTGATCCCGCCTTTCCAGGGCCCCTCTATGAGTGCATACCGAAATCTTGGTGAAGATGTACAGAAAAAGCGAAAGCACTGACAGGTAGAGGCGGATACGATGGCCTCCGAAGCGCTTGCGCAGGTACTGTGGCATGGTAATGACACCCGCCGTCAGGTACACAGGCGCAAAGAGCCAGCCAAGTAACAGCACCACGAACAGCGCCTGCGGGCACAGAATGACAGCTGAGAATGACTGAGATCCTTCCTTGAGTGAGCTCTCCCCACTGAAGGATCTAAAAGACCTCTTGCTGAATGTGCTACAGCAAGAAAAGTCCAAATGGGAGCTCAGAGGATGCAACTGCAGAGGATGTCCCTGAGCCTTGGACATTAAGGGGCAGGGTCTTGACACCTTCCTGGGCCTTTATCTGGGGCCCTCCTAGTCTTCCCAGGCCAGTTCTTCCCAAGATGGGTCCTGTCTCCCCACCCCCCAGCACATGAATCCAACTATAGACTCCTTAGCCTGAGCCCAGCCTCTGCCAGGAAGGGCTGCTTCCCCTCTTCTCTTCACCCACCCAAACTTTCTGTCCCTCAAGACTCAGTTTAGAGGCCTCCTCCTTCAGGAAGCCTTGATCTCCCCAACCCTCAAAGACAAGCCTCAGTCCCAGAGCCTTGTCTTCTTCCCACTTCTGCAGGGGACTTTAATTTGGTCCAGAGAGCCTCACAGGCCACAGCTTCAAGAGAGCATCAGAATAAGGACTTCACTATCTTTGAGGCTCTTCACCCCACTTCAGAGAAGAGTACCTCAAGGCCATAGAGGGTAATAGCTGGTCCAGGCTTACACAGCAGGTCAGGAGCAAGACCTACCCCTTTCCTGAAAGTGGTCATCTCCAACATCCCCCTGCCTCTAAGGCAAGCCGTGCAACCCTCACTCGAAGCCCAATCATACCCCACTACTGAGAAGTCCCACCTCCAGTCTTACATCCCCCCTGCTTGGGGCAGGTGTGACAGTTCCAGAGGCTCCCACCAGGCTGGGGATTATTGACCAAAAAAAGGGGGTCTCACATTCCACTCAAATCCGGCCACAGCCAAACCGCTTGCAGCACCAGTCCCTGCCAGGCCCACAAAGTGGCCACTGCCGATGTTGCTGGCAAAGAGAGATGCCCCGACCTAGACGGCCAGAGGTGGGGGTGAGCCAGGCTGCTTCTCTAGGCCTTCTCCCACTCCACGGCACAGCCTCTCTCACCGGCCACCACACCATGTTTCGTCCCGCGAGGAAGTAGCCGCCCACGGTGCCTCTGTTGGTTCTGCACATGGACTGAGGGACAGGAGTCGGGGGGGACGGGTTCGGGGCACATCTTTGGACCTCATTAGCCTTCTCAACACATTCCTCAGCCTTGTCTCAGGCTGAAGATTAACCAGTCCTGGGCTCTTTTGATAGTTCCCACCCAACCCCCAGCCCCAACCTCCTCCAAGGCACCCAGAGCAGCCCGGGCCCTAACCTAGTGCCCAACTACCCAAGCTTGAGTGTGACTGGATTTGGCCTGACTTTTCCTGAGGCCTTGGGTATGGATGGGCTTCTGGTCAGATATTATGTAGACAGGGGAACAGAGACCTCATTTAGAATGCTGTCCCTGATGGAAATCTGCTGACCCCTTCAAATAGCCCAATCCGAAGGTGGGAAGACAAGGAAGGAGTGTTGGCTGGGCCTTGCTGAGGCTATCAAAAGACTTGCTTGCCCCTCAGCCCCAGGTGTCTCCCTCAAAAATCCAGGCATCCTGCCTCCACTGAACGTAGGATCTGCCTGAAACTTTTCCCCCAGGCTCCAGGAGCCTGGCCTCCAGAAGCACCCCAATTTCTCACCCACAAGCCGACACCAATGACCAGCAGGAAATAAGCAGCAATGACCAGGATGTCAGCGGTGTTGTTAATTAGGACCCTCTGGTTTCCCAGTCCTGGTGCAGAGCCTGCCTCCATGTGGTCCTCCATTCTGCTTAGGATCTGTCCCTCTAGGGACCAGCCCCTGGACTTCCCCAGGAGGAGGATTAATGGTTACCTCAAGAGCAGTGAGCCGACAAGTCCCTCAGGTCTTGTCACCCCTCCCCAGCTTTGTTTAGCTGAGTCAGGTCACATCAAGGCCGAAAGCTCCTCCTGGAGCTGGTCAAGCTGGTCACTTTCAAGTTCAGGAGCACTTCTTCCTGGGCCTTAGCTCCTACTCCTTCCCCAGTGCCCCAGGCTCAAAATCGCTCCTTTCACCCCCTAAAAATTCTCACCCATCAGCCTTGACCTAGGGAGCAGGGCTGAGCCAATCTCCTGGTTCTGACTAATTTTCAAATCCAAACCTGACAGTGTCACTCCCCTGCTTAGAAACTCTTCCCAGTTCCCCATCATACTAGGAAGGAAGTAGGAACTCTTCAGCCAGATGTTCAAGGCCTGCCACACCCTGACTCCTGCCCACCCCTCCCCTTGTTCCTCTATACCAAACCTAGAGTGAAATCATATTTCCCTCCAACTCCCTTGCCCTGCCCAGCCCATGTATTTTCACACACCCAAACTTTTGCCCAAGCTGTGCCTTCTGCTTAGCGTGCCTTCTTGCCTCCCAAATGGCCCACTCCTACCTCTCAAGTGGTAGCCCTCAGTACCCAGCCCATGTCAACTCTTCAGGAAAGACTTCAGTGGCTTTTCTGATACAGTTTTAAGCACATTGTGGTGTCCTCATATGGGTCCAGCTCTGCCTTCCCAACATACTAGAGACCCACAAGCAGGAAATGATCGGGTTCATCCCTAGGGTCCCATTGCTCAGCACAGGGCTGACTACAGAAGAGAGAATGTTGATAAATATCAGTATCTCTGCCTTTCTAGAAGAATTGATCAAATTTGGATATCTGATTATGACAATTGGGTTCATGCCTGAGATGGGGAACAGAAAACAGTATTTTAGCGGGATAGGAGTTATATTTAAGGAATGCTTTCGTTTGGGTCCCTTCAAAAGCAGACCCTAAGATGAGAATTGAGTGCAAGGATTTTCCTGAGGAGGTGATCCCAGGAAGGATTATGAGGGAGTACGGAAGTGAGACAAAGAAGAAAAACCAATAAAGGGCATGTTAACTAAAAGGCTACCACTGTGAACAATCCCAACGAGGACTCTTTGAGACACTGTGGAGAACATACCTCAGAAGTGACCCCTCAGAGCCAGGGAGCTAGAGTATTTATCAATTTTTGTCTCTAAGTTTTTAGAACCTCCCCCTCCCACTTCAGGCCTGTTGGGTATAGGAGCACATTTGTTACCCCAGAGAGCACCTCAGACAGAAACTCAGGGAGCAGCTGGGGAGACAGGGTATCTGGGAACTGTCTACATAGCGGGCCAAGTGGATATGGGCAGGGCATCCACAGTGTCTGTGTCAAGGGGTGACGAATTTGAAGTGCCTGAGAAAAATTCAGGTGCCAGTGTCAGGACATATTGGGATTCTAGGCACTTAAAATCTATACGCTGTCTTTGTGGTCCACAGGCCCTTCATGATGTGGCACCTATTTCCTCTTTGATCTCACCTTCCTCTACTCTCCCCCTTCCTCTCTCTAATCCAGCCATATGGCCTTCTTTCCTTTCTCTCAATATGCCAAACTCCTTCCTCCTTCCTGGCCTTACTGTTTCCTCTGCCCAAAATGCTCTCCTCAAGCTCTTTGTCTGACTGTTTTCTTTTGCCAACCTTCCAAGTCTCAATTTACACATTACATATTCACAGGGACTGACTCTCTGGTCAAAGTAATCCCTTCCCCAACTTAGTTCCGTTTTTCTCCCTTTTCCCCTTCCCTCCTTTCCTTTCTTCTCATTCCTTCCTTCATTAACAAATATTTATTGAGCACCTACCACATGCTAGGTAGCATCCTAGAAACTGGAGAGACAATGGTAAGCAAAACAAATGTAATCTGACAGACAAGCTCTCAGGAGCTTGCATTCAAGTTTCAGAAACAGACATAAGCAACAAATAAACACCTACTTGCAATAGATACGTGTGATGAGGGACGAGGGAGGTGCTGCAGATGAAAACAAGGGGGAAGAGTGAACTTCACTTAAACTGTCAAGTCTCCATTAAGTTCATCACGCGTCACTTGTGTACCTGTTTGTCATCTGTCTCCTCTACTAGACTTCAGCTCCAAGAGGACAAGCACGCTTGCTTAGTTTCCTAAGGTCTCCCAGCATTTGGTATAGAGCCTGCCACAGTACATACTCAATGAACATTGGGTGAAATGAATGAATTGAGATGGGAGGTGGCCAATTTGAGCATCCTCAGGACAGGGAGGTAGTTACCATCCAGGAAATAGCTAGCATTCCCCAGGGAGAAAATATGGAAGAAGAGCAGGAGGTCTGGGAAGCCCTAGGGAGAGAAGCCTCAGAAAGGAAAGGATATGGGTGGGGGTGGTGAGTTCGAGGCAAGGACAGAAAACATCTCACCTTTGTCTCTTACCCGCACATGCTCTCCTTGGCTACTAGGTCTTCCTCAAGTAGGAAGGGCCTCTGAGAATCAATCCATTGTTTCCAGCCTCAAAGTCTTCTTCTATAGTTTAGACCCAAGAATCCAGGCCCCTTACTAGGGAATCACAGGGTCCAAAGTGAAGGTTCAGGGACTCAGGAAGGGATTTGGGGATTCAAACAGAGCCTAAACTCCACACCTAAAAATCCTTGGCCCCACCCCTTTCTGCTGGGGCTTAGCTCTTTGACTCCTGATCCGAGTTAGAAGCCTCCTTCTGGCTTCCACAGCCCCTAGTGCCTCCTTCAGTCACTGTCCTGACCATCCCATGTGTCAGCCTCTGCCTCGGGGAGATATTATGAGTCAATACAAATAAGAGGGAAGCTGTGCCTTAGTATCCAGATCCAAAGGGTGGGCATGAACTGGCACTTCTGGATGGAACCCCTCTCTGAGGGCCTTAAAATTCTGGAAATTAGACAAGGTGGTGAGGGTGGAGACAGCGGTTATTTCAAGAATACATTGAGCTAAAGAAGTGGGGAATGAGGGTGGGATGTTTCCACGGGGCCCAGCTTGAGCTCCTGTCCTGATTTGCCACTATCTGTACAATCCTGCACAAGGTCATTTGATATGCGCACAGCATGCAAGGGCTGAGGCTACAGGTTCCACTGTGGCCACAGGGTGGTGACCTAGAACCTGCTGCAGCCAGAGCCACCAGAGGCGGGGCTTCACCATGCAAGGCTTCCCCACTCGGTCCCTCAATCCCGCAGTCAGAGACACAGCACCAGTGTGATGTGGAACGTGTTTTTATGTAGGTAGAAAAAAGTGCACAGACTAGTGAGGGAGTGGGGAGCAGGGATGTCCTGGCCTGTCTTCTGATTAGTCGGAATTGCCCCATCAGGGGCCTCCCTCAAGAATGGGGATAAAGTGAAGAGTTCATGCAGGGTGGCTCTAGAGTGTGAGACCCACATTGGGGGAGTGTGGCCTTGAAATTAGCTGGACCTTTTCTGAATTGACATAGAGAACTTTAAGAGTACAGTACCTTAGGGGCGGCTCTCTCTAGTGGGTGGAGCCTCACAGGATGGGGTGGGGAGAGCCCCAAGCTCAGAGAGCAAGGCCTTGGGATCTGGAGAGCATGTTTTTTGGGGAAGGGTGGGGGGATCTCTGGGGCTTTGGTCTTCCAGGGGAACGGGGGGGGTTTGGAGGAGGAGCCCCACAGGCAGTTAGCCGAAGAGCTTGACGAAACAGGGCTGGCAGTAAGGCTTGCCTGCACGCTCTTGGAAGGAGCCCTTGGTGAGAGGGCGCAGGCAGAAGGTGCAGGTGAAGTGGTCTGGGTGGAAGCGGCGGCCCAGGGCCGACACACAACGGCCGGTCACCGGGAGGCCACATGTAGCGCACAATGAACCACGCCTTGCGTGGAAGTGGTTCTCGCACAGCGGTCGGCCCTCATGCTCGAAAAAGCTGCCTCCCGAGAAGGGAGCGAAGCATTCCTGGGGAAGGGTGGTCGTGAGAGGATAGGTCAGCCACCAATCCCTTGATCAGATAGTTCGCTTTAGGAGCTTAATAACCCACTGTGACAACCCCACCCTCCACAGCCCCAACCCAGATGGACACACCCTGCCTTGAATAACAGTCTGGGCCCAGGCTCCTAGTTGGGCTCCCCTTTTGACCCAACTCTCCAACCACCACTGCACACCACCACCACCACCCTTGCCCCGCCTTCCCCCCCGTCCCCCCACGGCATCGCACCCTGCAGACGAAACAGTCGGGGTGCCAGAGGGCGCTGAGTGCAGATATGTAGTTATCCAGAATGGGGCCTTGACAGCCCTGGCAGCGCGGGGCGAAAAGCTGCAGGAAGTCCCGGCGGCAGTAGGGGCGGCCCTCGCGCTCATGGAAACCTAGGGGCGGGAACAGGGCGGAAAGAAAAGGGTGCAGGCTGCACCCGAGACTTGCAAGATCTGAGACTGTGGGGCAAGATGAGGGGCAGTCAGAATGAGCAGTAGTGAGGCAGGGAAGGGGTCTCGAGTGGGGGCCTAGTGGCAGGGCATAGGATGGGGACTGGCAAGTGGGAGAGGGTGGCGCCAGCAGACTTGGGAGGTCTTAGCAGGCCGGACCGAGGTGGGTTAGGTGGGATGTTGAGCAGACGGTGGCTTACAAGGCTGGAGCCAAGTTCTCACCCTCATCTCCGAAGGGCTCCCCACAACTGACGCAGCAGAAATGCTCTGGGTGCCAATGGGTGCCCAAGGCAGTGACCATCTTCTGTGGGGCATGAACACGGGGACACTCAGTATGCCCTTCCATCCCTTCTTCCCTTCTTCTCCCACCCTGAACCCATGGAAGAGGGTTTAAGCAGGGGTTTGATGCACTAGAGACCTAACAAGGAAGTCAAAGAGTGGGCGGAGTCCAAAGGGCCTTGGACAAGGCCAAGGGGCTTAGCACGGGTAGGAGGGGGCTGTGAGTGAACGGAGACCACCCCACAGGCACCCTGGGCGAGGCAGAGTTTGTGGGACAGGCAGGGCTCACGTGTCGGATGGGTTGATTGCAGAGGCCACAACGTGGGGAGAAGCGCTCAAAGTAGCACTCGGGGCAGAAGGGGGCTCCATCCTTCTCGAAGAAGCTGCTGCCTCCCAGGGCCATGGAGCAGCCACCGCAAATGAAGTGCTCAGGGTGCCAAGCGCGGCCCAGCGCAGTCACCACCTGCGAGTTGAGGGTGAGGCCTGGGTCAGAGTGAGCTGCCATGCACCCGAAGAGCTAATATTTATATGGCACATTTCAAGTTTTCTTTTTACCATTTGACTCCCTTAACTCATTTCTCCCCACCCACCCTGAGAGATTAGGATGAAGAACCTAATGTTCAAGTCGGTCTGTGAGTGACAGAGATTCAACCTGGGTCTTTCAGCACAGTACTTAGGACCCTCAATAATTTTAGAAGCCCAGGAAAATGTATGTAATTACTTCTAAAATCAGAAGGAAAAAATGAGCTCGAAGAAAATGGTTTAATATGTAATATTAAGAAATTCTCCTTTACACCAACATGAAACACAATTTTAATTTTTTCTTTAAGGGAGGGAGGGACCCATGAAGGTAAAAGTGCCTAGGACCCACAAAGGTCACAATGTCACCCTGCTCTGCCACGATTGGAAATTCTGGGATGGAAGCAGAGCACTAAATCTAGCAAGAGTATCTAGGTCAACCGCTTGGCACAGCTGTTACCAATAACATCTACTCGGGGCACCTGGGTAGCTCAGTCGGTTAAGCGTCTGACTTCAGCTCAGGTCATGCTCTTTCGGTCTGTGAGTTCGACCCCCAAGGTGGGGTCTGTGCTGACAGCTCAGAGCCTGGAGCTGCTTCAGATTCTGTGTCTCCCTCTCTTTGGGGCCGTCTCCCAACATGCTCTGTCTGTCTCTCTCCCAAATAAACATTAAAAAAATAAAATAAAATAAAAATCTACTCAGTCAATAAGCCAAGAACCAGAGTTCACACACCAGATGCCGGTGGAGCAGAAATATCTTTTGTGGCTGCCTGAGAATGGGAAGATGGCACCAATAAGACTTTTTTTTTTTTTTAATGTTTTACTTATTTCTAGGAGACAGAGAGAAAGACAGCGTGAGCAGGGGAGGGTCAGAGAGAGAGGGAGTCACAGACTGAAACAGGTTCCAGGCTCTGAGCTGGCAGTCAGCACAGAGCCCGACGCGGGGCTCGAACCCACGAACCGCGAGATCATGACCTAAGCGAAAGTCGGACGCTTAACCGACTAAGCCACCCAGGGGCCCCAAGATGGCACCAATAAGACTTTTGTGAAGACTAAGAGAGATGAAGTTTTGTAACGGAGCTAGAATGGTGCCCGCACAAAATAGAACCATAGTCAATGGTAAATAGGCTGGAATTCTCATTCTCATCCTTCCACTTACATGCAGTGTGACTCAGAGCTTTAGTTTCCTCGTCTGTAAAATATGAACAACAGTAATACCCACTTCCCAGAGTCATTTACTAAAAGAGAACAGCACAAAGTCTGGCTCTCAGTAAGGATGGGTCCATGGGTCTCTACCTCCCTACTCACAGGTCTCCACTTACCTGCCCGGCAATGGGTTTATTGCAGGAGCCACAGAGGCCCTTGGTCTGGGTGGGAACACCACGGCGGCTGAGATCAGACTGCAGCAGCCCCAGCATGGTGTCTAGGCTGCCCTTGCCGGTCTGCCCTGGTGAGGACGGAGACCCCTCATTCACAGCGCTTGGCACTGGTGGCTGAGTTGACCCAGAGGCTGGAAGCTGCAGCAAGAAGGACACGAGAGTTGAGTCAGCAAGGCGGTAGAAGTGGAAGGTTCTGGAAGGGGTTAGGGAGCCACAGATCCACAATGGCCCACCTCCTGCCTGACTCACGTGGTTCTGGACACGGAAGTCAGACAGTGATGCCATCAGCCTATCCAACTCCAGGGTAGCCGAGGTTGCTGAAGGCTTTGGGAGAACAGGGGATGGGCTGGGAGGGCTGTGAAGAACACAACTTGTGTCAGCTCAGAGCCCCCAGAATAATGAAGGCTACCCCCCAGTAAGTCAGCCGCCTCTCACCTCTCTCCCAGCTCTACCAACAACTATGTCAAACTCACGGGCTGGGCTTTTTCTTGTCCTCAGACTGGTCCTCCTTCTGGTCCCCTACAGTCTCCTTGCTAGATGGGAACTGAGACATTATTTCATCTGCAGAGAGGAGAGAAGGGGACTGGACATGGGGCCATACTCTATCCCCTTCCAGTTAAGGCTTGCGTCCCTTTAGCTGCTACTCTGGAAAGAGTAGAGTCCTCAGTCTCTTCCCTTCCCTACCCTGTCCCCATCCCATCAAGGCCTATCTCTGTGACCTGGTACCTGTGATGTTGAACTGGGTAGCATTAAGTTCCTGAAGCAGTCTGTCTAGTTCACAGAGCCCTGTGCCCAAGACACCGCTGGAAGAGGAGAACGGAGGGGCCGCAGGAGCTGCAGGCTTTGGGGACCGAGGCTTGCATACCGTACTGGAAAACAGGGTGGGAGCCTGGGTTCAGGGCTGGGGAATCGAAGCCTCTTTACCTGAGTCTTAATTGGCTTCTGCCTCCCCCAGTTTCCACGCCCCTCACCTGTACAGATGGTCCTTGTCCCCCGAGGCTCCTGAAGACTCCCCAGATCCTGTCTACAGAGAGGACACATGTGTGGGATGCAAGGGTTGTACTTTGCCCCACTCAAGCTCAGATTCCCCTAGTCCTGGCCAAACTTGGCCCTAGTGTCACCCCAGTCCCCACATTTGATCTCACCTGTGGCTGGTGGCCATAGGGCAGGGGAGATGGGAAAGGCTCCGGGGACCGCTCTTTCGGAGTCCCTGACCTTGGCATGTGAGAGGTGGTGGTCTCCAGGTCAGACAGCAGGGCATCTACACGGCAGCGTCCATCAGGATGAGAAGTTGAGGGGTTAAGGTTAGAGCAGAGACAGGGACTCAAGAGATTAGAAGAGAAGAGTTCCAAGCAAGCAGTAGTTGAGGAGGACGGAAGCCAGTATGAAGAGCAGAAGTTACGAATCAGATGGAAACACAGGCCAGACCAAAGGCAGAGAAGTAGAAGTGCAGCAGGGAATATTTATGACCAAAAACATCCCAAATGGCGCGTCTTGGGAGTCATGCACAAAAGCCGCCTGATTCTTTTATTTTCTGCATCTTCCCTGATGCGTCAGAATTGACTATTTACTCAAGCCAAATTTGGCTTCACCCCAAAGTGCTCAATTGGCTGTATGCCTGGCACCCAACTTTCTGGTTGGATGCTCTTTCTGCCCACTAATTCCTGCCCCCCTCCCCGACCTAAACAGACCCGCCCAGCTGTGGCCCAACTCCAGGCACTGGGTCCCACCCTATGCTCCTCATTGGCAAGTCTGCTGCGACCTGCTTTCTGATTGGCTTATTTTCCATATAAGCCGGTTACCCCTACTGAGCAGCACCCCCCACCGAAGGGTGTCTGAACCCCTTCTCTCCTATGGAGAGCACAGCCTTTCCAACAGACCAGGTGGAGGAGATGCCTGGGTCTTCCTTCTTCCTCCAAAACACCCACCCCCCCATCCCCAGATCTAAATCCTTTGAATCCTTTCCTTTCCAGAGTCTAGAAGTCCCTACTCCTTTACTCATCTCTTGAGTACCACAGTGGAACCCTTAACCTCTTCCTGGCATCTTGGCACTCATCTATTCTTTCTGCCCAAAAAGACCCGACCCCTACCATAGTTAGGGTCCCTTAACTCTTTTCTTCCCCTACACTCTGAGGCAGGCCCATTTCCTACTGCAAATTTTGGTGTCATGTTCTCCCTTCCCGTCTACTTTCCCAGTCCCTGGACCCAAGACCCTTTTAACCCTTCCCTGAGCCCAGGCGCCCACTGGCGGGCGCTGCACCTCCCTGCCCATCCGCAGCAGGAGGAGCCGAGCGAGGGAAGAAGGGAGGGAGCGGCCAGTCTGGGAAAAGGCAGGAAGGGAGAGGCAGGAAGGGGGACGTGGAGTCGGAAAGGAGGCGCGGGCACAGACCAGAATCAAGAAGACAGAAAGCAGGGATGGGGCGATTTGGGGAGTGCAAGGGGGGTCCAGGATGGGGAAGCGGGTCCAGATGGCTGTGAGGAGCTGGGGATAAGAGGACCCGAGCCCCACTCACCCAGGTCCTCCATGGCGGGGCACGGGCGCACCGCGCGGGGCGAGCAGGGCGGGGGCTGTGTCCGGTGGGGGCGGGGGGTGGGGGACGTCCGGGAGTTGGGAGGCCCGGCCGTGACCATGTAAGGAAGCTGGGACCCGCTGGGATGGGGTTGGGGGGGGGTGGGGGGGGCGGGAGCGAGGGTGCAAAGAACAGGAGAACCCAGGATGGGGGCGTGTAAAGGAAGGAGGGCCAGGGCCCACCCAGGCCCAGCCCGCCTGGCGGCTGCGGAGGCAGCCACACCCCAGCCTTGGCCTCCGATACAGGGATCCCCAGGCAGCCAGAGCCAAAGTCAGGGAAGAGACTCTCCCAGATCAAACTGGGGATCCTCTGCTCCGTGAGACTGTTAGACCAGACTGAGGCCCCCAAGTAGACACCCCCCACCAAAGCTACCAGCCCGAGTCCTCAATAAACGCCCCCTATCCACTCAGTCCATTCCTGAGACTTGCTCCAGACAGAATTGTTGGGTTGAGGGGAGAAGTGATGGCTCTAAGGATCAGTCAGACAGCAGGTTCAGGGACATTCCCTTAGAGACCCTGACAATGACATGAACAGATATCCCAAATGGCCCATATACTAGACACAAATCTCTCAGAAATGGAGACAGACACAAACCCTCCCACTCTCTAAGCCAGGACCTTCTCTCCAAAACTTGGAAACCAACATATAGACACAGGTAAACTGAACCCAGGCCCAAGCCCCATGGAGACTCAGGGAAAACACTTTCAGGCAAACAGACCATAGCCAACCTTCAAGACAAAGCCCCTCCCCAACACTGAGGTGACCCTTGGGAAAGAGCCCTTTCTCAAGATACTGGTGAACACAGAGAAGACACAGACTCCAGACACAAAGGAACAAGGAGACTTCCCTAGACTGAGATCCCAAGAAATCAAGGTAGAAGTGAACCTTAAGAGAGGAGTTTGGACAGACACAACAGTGTTGCAGCCCCTAGACTGTGGGTCTCAACCCAGCACCAAATTAAAACAGGCTGGGAAGCTTTTTAAATATACTGATGCCCAGGGCACCCTCCCCTCAGTCCAATTCAATGTGAAGGAGCCTAGGAATCAGTATTTTTAAAAAGCTCTCTGAGTAGCTCAAACACACAGTCTAAGAACAGAGACCTGGACACTTACAGACGCACAGAGCTAGCAAGTGTCAACTTTGGCTCCCCAGAAGCTAAACTCGCAGCCCCGTCCAGGCACCCTCCTCGAAGTCAGGCTGCCACCTGAGTGGTTTACTGACCTGGGATCCTGGTGATGTAGATCCTGCCTTGAGAGACCATATATAACACAACATGAGCTGAATACAGCCCGGAGCACTGGCTCTCAGCAAAACTAAGACAGGGCCTCAGGGACTCTAGGAACATAGAGTCCAAGAGACGAAAACAGACACAGAGACTGAAGACCTAAGATGAGCAAATATCACTCAGGAAACAGTAATGCCAAGGCCTCGGACATACATTTCCTCAGCCCAGCCCCTTCAAAAGACACTAACCAGAGTCCGCGGGCCTAGCTGGGTAGCTGTCTGAGCAATAAAGTTGCATAAGCACGAAGCAGGCTGCACCCAATACTCTAGTATATCCCCGGACTCCGGGAACCACTGCAGACTTACTTATTAAGCTCCTACATGCCAAGGGTGGCCTGTATTGAGACACAGTAACCTGGATAAGCCCCCGTTTGATGGGTGAAGGGAGTGGGGGGACTCTCACAGGAAAGTAAGCAGAGACACCACACAATAGGGGTATCCAATTCCAAAGTTTTTAATCTCAACTCTGGAAGGCTGGCCCAGGCCAGGTGCCTGGAGCCCTGGGCTGTTCTCCACCTGTGGGTCCCACACTCAGACCCTGGCATCTTCAGACCATCATCCTGGCGTATAGTTCCATTCTTTCATCGGTCCTCAATGGTGACTTCTGCTCAGCCTCCTCTTATGATGCTCTGAGGGAGTCCTCCTTCATAGCCAATTCATCCTTGGATCCTCTCTCAGGGGACATCAACAGTCTAAGCTGGAACCCTTGTTCCCCAGTTCAACCCCCATTACCACAGCCAGTAAAGCCTCAGTCAGGGGCCCTGCCTCCTCACCTGCTGCCTCCACAAGCCCCACTAAGGCCAAGGCCCGTTTCCGTGGGCACTGCCCTGGCCCCAGGGTCCAGCGGGCACAATGGGCAACCAGCCGGGGCCGGCCCAGGCGGAATACTTCACCCACTGATTCTGGGCCACCGTGGGGTCCCAGGTGGATATGGCCCACAGCCTCTTCCAGCTCCTCCTCCAGCCCAGGGAGCAAGAAACGGCCAGCAGCCTCCAGTGCCTCCTCAGCCTCTGAGCCCAGCAAGGGCTGGCCTGGTGGGGGAACGGGCCCCAGGGCAGCCCCACAGCCCCGGCAGCCATGCAAGTGGTGCAGGATAGGCCAGGCTGCACTGGGTGACAGGCCTCGAAGTGGCACCAGGTCCATCTGGGCTTCAGCAAAGCTGCCAGCTAGCAAGGCCCGGAAGAAAGGCGAGGCAGTGGCTGAGGCAGCTCGCTGGGCAGGGAGCCGTAGGCCTGAGTCCAGTAGGAAGTGCAGGTCAGGGGCTAGGATGGGGGCTGGGCCCAGTAGACGTTCATAAAGGCAAGGGGAGGGGGCATCTAGGTCCAAGGGGATTGTAGGTGGGAGGGCTGGGCTCACAGTGGGAGACACCAGGCCTTGGAGGCAGGAAAGGGAGTCCGCAGCAAAGAAGAGGAAGAGTGGATGTGGAGCTGGCCGAGTTAGTGCCGAGAGGAGAAGCCGGAGGCCGCCCTGGTCCAGAAGTAGCCGGCGCCACAGAGAGGGCTTCCTTTGGGAAGAAAGGGAATCTTTTAGAACGTGAAAAAGGGTGGCATTAGGGAATAGCAACCTTGCTCTCCTGATCCCTGTGAGGCACCCACATCCTCCTCACCGACAGATGAAGGGCAGTGTCAGTGCACAGGCCACACGGTCCTCGGGGCTTCCAGAGAGCAGCAGATGAGTGAGGGCACCCACCCCAAAGGGTGATTCAGCCTGCACGGTCAGGTTCTGCAGCAGCATCTCACCTGCAGAGACGGGCAGAGCAGGTCAGGCTGGGAGTTGATGTCCCAACTCTGGGGCCTTCAAAGGAATGAGCCTAAAACCGTAGCGCATGGAAGAGGGGATGACTGCAGGCCCTAGAGGGAAAGGGTCCAGATGCTAGGAACTGGAGATCAAGGGCAAGAACAAAGTGTAACGGTCAGGGAGTACATCTGGGTTCTAAAGGACTCAGAATACGCAGTCGGGACGCAGAAGACAGGGCAGTCCCTGGCAGTGTTGGGATTGGTGGGGCGCCAGGAGGACATGGCACCTGAGCCAGAGTTTTGCAACTCAGTGTGCCCAGTGGGAAGGCAGTTAGGATGGTGCAGAAACAAGAACAGATTGGGTAATGAAATAGAAACAAGCATGATTCTAAGTTGTTAGGAAAAAGCTTGGTATCGGGGTATGTAGGCCCGAAGACGTGGGCAGAGGATGGAGCAGAACTTCGGATGCTGCGAGTTCCTCCCTCTTCCCACCTGGTGACTGAGGTTGGATGGTGGGCTGGGCAGGGCAGTGAGAAAGCTATGAACACCAAAGTGAGGTTCTCAGTCCAGAACCAGAGGGAGATGGGGCTTCTTATGGGGAACACACCCAGCTCCCGGTGCTGGCGTCGAGCTGGGCGGGCACGCAGCGTGGGCCAGTCATCCGGGGCGACACCTAACACAAGCCAGGCACGCAGCAGTGCAGCACCATAGCTGCGCACAAAGGCCTCGAGACAGGCAGGGTTGCAGGTAAGGCGTGCCAGGATGCGTAGTGCACGTGGGCTCGGTGGACCTGGTGAGCCCGTCACGTAGGCCAGCAGGCCACAGAGGGCTGGGCTGGTCACCAATGCCCCACTTGGGTCAGGAGCCTGGGAGAAGCGTGACAGTAGCAGCAGCGCTGGCCCCTCGCGGCCCCAAGGCTCCTCAGAGGCGGCAGCAGGGCTGCGGCCAGGTGTGCGCAGTGTGCGAGGTGTCCGCAGTGACGATGGACCCAGGGTGGCGCTGGTTGGCTCAGCTGGCTCTGGTGGTGGTGGAGGCGGGGGACATCGCTCAGGGGACCAGTCAGGAGAGATGTCTCCTGGGCCTGCAGCGTATCCTTCGGAGATCAGCCATGACCTGTAGAGGGGAAAACAGGGAGATTGAACCCAGAACCACAACAAAGGAGCAGACCAAAGAGCTGTCATATAAAACTAGGCGACAGAAGCCAGGGAGAGGAAATGGGGCCAGGGGAGATAGGAGAGAAAGGAATAGGGAAAAAAATGCCCCAACTCAGTCAGCAGGTACTGATGCCTCTTATGTACAAAGCCCAGAATTAGGTACCAGGCATAAGTAATTAGGAAACTAAAGTCCCCGTCCTCCTCGAATTTATATTCTATTGAGGGGAGAATAGACAACAAAGTAAAAATGGTCCAGGGGACCTGTCTGGGTCCCAAAGTTCAGATGTGCTGGGGTACAGCCAAGGCCAAAGGTGGACCCAGGAAAAAGGAGGTATGTTTAATGATGACGAGAAAGTGGTCATGTTCAGGGAGAATGAGGAATCAGGAATCTAGAGTCAACAAGAGTTGACTGAGACAGAATGGGGTAGTGAAGGGAGCCAGACCCCTCAACCCACAGCAGTCAGGTGGGGATTCACCTTAGGCTGCGGAAGCTTCCAGCTTCTGCCCGCTCAGGGGTCTGCTCCTCAGGAAAGTCCCAGGAAGCAGCTTCTCTTCCTTCTTCTTCCTCATCACCAGCATCACCACACAGCTGCCCAGCCAAGAGAGGTACAAGTCCCAGGGCCTGTAGCCGGCCCAGGGCTCCAGTATCATAGAGGAAGCCCACAAGGGCAGCCACGACACGAAGGTGCCAGGCACTGGCACGAGGGTCCCGCAGCAGGCCCATCAACAGCTCCAAACCACCAGCATCCCGCAGCCGGGCCCGGTTGATGGCCTCCCGGCAAAGCAGGCACACGGCCCGTACCAGGGGCTGCTGAGAGGCCGGGCCAGCCCCATTTGGTCCCCGCCGCCGCCGGAGTTCACCCAGGAGTACCTCCACACCACCAGCATTGCCCAGTGCAGGCCGTACGAGGCCCTGGGCACACAGGTTGGCAAGGATCAAGATAGTTGCCTCTCGTACTGCCTTTTTGGGGTGGGAGGCCAAACTGACCAGTGGGCCTAACCCCCCACCCAGACTTAGCTGCTCAGCACAGGCCCGGGAGCAGCCTCGACTCAGCTCCAAGAGGGCACGCACTAGGGCCAAGGTCAGTGCAGGGTCTGGGGCAGCGGCCAGAAGCTCAGCCAGAGGGCGCACTGCTCCCTGCTGTGCCAAAGCCAGGCGGTGCTGGGGTGAGTCGGCCAGGTTGCGGAGGGCACGCACCACGCTCTGCAGGCACTGAGAGTCCTGGCAGGCTGTCAGGCTCTCAACCAGCAAGGGAACAGCACCTGGAGAAGGAAGAGGAGTACAAAGAGTGAGCAAGGAGATACCCAAGCCCCTTCTCCCATCCCAAGCCCTTGCTAACTCCACACTTAGAGGCTTCTCACCAGCAGCATGGATGTCCCCACAGCTCTCAGGTTCCATGGCTAAGTTCCCCAGAGCACGGGCTGTTCTGTTCTGGATGCTGTCTGTCTTCACACACTGAAGAATAGTCACTGCAAGATAATTTGGTCTTTTGAGGGTCCTGCCCCTTCTTGTCTCTCTCATTAATGGCCTTAAGAATGTGGCCCGAGAGGGTCAGGGAAGGCCTCCAAAAGAGGCTGATACTTACTGGGTCTGAAAAGTTAAATAGGTAGGTATTTGTTAGAAAGATGGTGGATGGGGGTGTTACAGGACATTTTAGGTTTGGAAGCAGCCTTTGCAAAGGCCCAGAAGTGAGATCCAATGTCTGGTCTGTGCTGTGCCCTCACAAAGGGCCTCGAATGGCAGGCCAAGGGATAAGGCAGGACTTGAATATGAAGGCACTGGGAACCACAAAGGGTTTTAAGAATAGAAGTGAAGTGATACAATCTGGTAGCCACGGGGAGAATGGATTATAGGGAAAACGAATAAGGCAAGGACAGCAAGGAGGCTATCCCAATTGTTAAGGTGAGAAAGGACAGTGGCTTAAAGCAAGTCAGCTACCATCACAACCCAGCACTTGGGCACCAGTCTCTGGGGCACATGATAGAAGAAGGAATAAATGTGGATGGATACAGGAGTTATTTAAAATGCAAAACAGGGGTGCCTGGCTGGCTCAGTCCATTAAGCCTTCGACTTTGGCTCAGGTCATGATCTCAGAGTTCGTGGGTTCGATCCCTGCATTGGGCTCTGTGCTAACAGCTCAGAGCCTGGAGCCTGCTTCAGATTGTGTCTACCTCTCTCTCTGCCCCTTCCCCGCTCATACTCTGTCTCTCAAAAATAAATAAACGTTAAAAAAATTTTTTAAATGCCAAACAGTGACCGACTGAGGATTATATGCTAATAACAAAACCTGTAATTTATTGAATATTTATTGTGTCAGGCCTCTTGTCAAACACATTATGGTCCAGATGCATTATACAATTTTAAACCTGTATAAATTTCGCTTTGTACAAAAAACTAATTTTATTTCGTACAAAAAATATTTCATCAAAACTGGCAGTTTCATAACTAGCAGGCACTCTGTAAACAGTGTTCACAACAGTGCCACTAGGAGGCGCCAACTTAGCTGGTAAACAGAAAAGCTTGCTATCTTTTAGGATTTGTTCTTATTGCGCCAGTTTTTAATTCCTCAAAGTACCTAGTCCATGCTTAGAATATCTGCGATCTATGTTTGTATTTCATATTCTCCCTACTTCAGTTTTGCAAGGTAGCTATTATTACTCAATTTTACAAGGAATCCTAGCCTTGGTTCTCTCGGTCTAGCTCACCGCACAAAACCACTAAAACTTCTGACCTCAAGTTCATCAAATGAAAGCCCTGCACAAGGTCACTCAGTAGCCAGGATCGGGTATAATCGATAAGGAAGGCTTGAAGGCTTGAGATGTTAGGAGTGTTGCGTGGTCACAAGGCATGTTCTTCCAGGACACAACACAAAGAACTCAAGACTCCGCCCAAGCCCAGAGAAGGAAAGAATCTTGAGTGGAATCCTTCTAGGAAATGAGGGCGGAGCACTTACCCAAAGAGAGAATGCCTCCGAGCCTGCGCACTTCAGCCCGACACGCCCCTTCCGTACAGCAGTTGGCTAGGATGCTAAGCGCCAAGTCCAGGGTCTTGCGCAGGCGCGCTGGCGGCGAGGACGACGACGACGACGACGACGACGACGACGACGCGGAGGGGGCAGGGCCCGACGAGGGGGCGGGGCCATCACAAGTCGCTGACTCGACCGACGAGGGGGCGGAGCCTGGGCCAGCCTGGGACGGGGCGGGACCCGCTGCAGCCGCTCGCCGCAGCAGCGCGAGAAGGGGGCGGAGCCCGCCGCGCGCCCGGAAGCGCTCGATTCCCCCTGCTGCCTTGACGTGGCGTGTGCGGAGGACAAAGAGCGCACGCCCCAAGGGTGTCTCGTTGGTAGCTGTGTCCTTTCCCCCACCTAGACCCTCCCCGGCCGCCGCTGTGAGCTGCGCGAGGCAAAACGAGAGCGAGTCCGTGAGAGTCGGTTTCGCAGCCGCCATCTTGGCTCAAGCCTAAGGCTCCGCCCCCTCCTCGCAGTTCTTCCAAGGGAGCGGAACTGGAAGAGAGGGGCGTGGCCAGGCACCTCCTCTCTGACGCCTTTTAAGTAGCGCCGCCGCAGTTATTTTGCAAGTTGGAAGTTGTAGTTCTCGGTCCCGGCACTGTGGACCGTCGCCGAAGGCATGTAGAGAGTAATGGTTATCTAATCGTTGTGCAAACCCAAGAGTCGTGTGCTGTGCATGCTGGGATATGTAGTCAGCGCCTTGCTTAGCACACCTAGCTAAGAACGGAGGGGAATCTCAGGCAGCTTGCAGTGGGCTGGTTCTTTTGGAGAACCCAGATGTCCGACCATGGAGTCTCAGTACCGTGCTGCTCCAAGTGACGTGGCTATTCCGCCCCCCGCGTGTCCACCACAGCGACACCCTTTTCCGTCCGGCTCGCTTCGCTGCCCACAGTGATGGCTTGGGCACCGAAGTCGTGCTGACGGACCCAGGACCGCGAGCCAGGCCAAAAGTGTCAAGTTTCTGATAGTGGCAGCAGATTGGGAGCTTTTGCTCAGTCAGGTGAATGAGAGGGTTAAACCTACCGAGACCGTTTCCTGCCACTTCCTAGAGCGGCACGGGCTATTGGACTTTTCGCTTCCGGTGCTGGCTCCCTGGGTCCCGAAGGTCTCACTGCCGTGCTTGTGAACTGAGTGGATGGTTTTTAGGAAACGGGGCTTTTTTCACGGCGATGCAGTCAGCGTCGCCATAAGGGGCAAGGGAGAGCTAGGACGGGGCGGAGTGGCAGGGAAGCCCGACATCTGGAAGCCCCGAGCCCACTCTTTAGCGGAGTTGTCCCACCAGAGCTGCCCTCCCTGGTGTGGCTGCGATAGCCGGCTGCCCGGGAAATGATGCTGGACTTGTAATACCTATGTAGGTCGGACTCTGGCCCGGGGAAGAAGCCTCTGACAGACGAACAGTCCTGCAATCCGCAAAGCCTTCGAGTGCCGCGAATGGACTGACCGCAGCCTATCTCCATGACCTTCTTCACCACTAAAGCAGCCATGTGGGTGGCAATCCCTCTACTGTTGTTCAGAGTGTGTCCGAAGCTTACTACGTGGCTCAGATCTAGTTAAGCACTGCCAGATACACACTGGCGAGAAACCATACCTCTGCCCTGCCTGTGGCCATTGTTTCAGCCTGAGCTCTAACCTCGTGCAACACCGTGGTTTCCCACTCACGATTCGGGCCCCACAAGTTTCCGGAGTGAGGGGAGGCCTTTGGCCGTAGCTCTGACTTGGTTAAACACCAACAGCAGCACAGCGGTGAGAAGTCCTGTACCTGCTGAGTGTACTAAGACTCAGCGTTATTTCCAGTCTAATCCAGCAGCAGCGCGCACACACAGGCAAGAAACCCTACTGTTGTGGGGACTGCAGGAAGAGCTTCAGCTTTAGCTCCAATCTATTACAGCACCAGCGCCCACGGGGGTGCAAAGCTCTTACTGGTTTCCCTGGTGCAGTGACAGCTTTGGGCACAGCTCTTAGCTGCTCAAGCCCCAGTGTTCGCACACTGGGGAGAAGCCTTATCATTGCTGTGAGTGTGGCAAAAACGTCACCGACAGTTTGGACTGCCTATGACACAAGCATACACACGTAATGAAGAATGATGAACCTTCAAGTGCTCTGAGTGTGGCTGTGGCTTTAGTGAGCACATCCAATTCACTGAGCACCAGCACATCCACTTGGGTGAATGACCCTATGCCTGTTCAGAATGTGGTAAAACCTTCTACCACAGCTCCAAGCTCCTTAAACAGCAATGCTCCCCTATAGATGAGAAGCCCTCTAAGTATTCCAGTTACAGCAAGAGTTTTGTAAACCATTCATATTTGCTGCAGCACCAACATACTTAGGCTAGAAGCCCTACACTTGAAGAGAGTGTGGCAAGTGCTTCAGCCAGACTCCCTACCTGCTCATCCATCAGGTGGTCCACAGTGGTGAGAAGCCCTAAGTCTGCCTGCAGTGTGGCAAGGCATTTGCCCACGGCTCCAACCTAGTCCAGGATCAACAGATGCATGAAGGTGGCAGCCCCTGGAAGATCCCTGGCTTCAGTTTCAGCCCAAACTTCAGCTCTAACTTGGCTCCAGGCCTGGAGGAGCTGGAGGGGACCAGCATCTCTAAGCAAACCTTTCTGGTCCTCTAGGGCTGTTGATTCATGGACTAAATCAGGGAACCCCAGGCTGGAAGAATTATAATAGTAGAGCTGGGATCACTGTCTTTTAAGAGCCTTTCCAGAAAAGAAGGCTTAACCTTGGTTTTTGAGGCTCTAGAGACAGAATGCCAGGTGGGGGGAGAGTTTTTGGATGGTAAGAGCTATCCAGTACTGGCACAGCTGCTTCCAGATGTAGGACACCCTTGGCAGTTGCTGATCCCTTCATGGGCCTAGGGAATGATGGGATTAATCATTCCAAGAGTAACAACTGCCTCATCCCAGAGAATAGGATTTCAGACACCCCTTAAGGAACACAGTTGGGGGGGGCGGGGCGGACCTGACCTCCAGAGGGGACCGTAAAGAAGGCTGTATTCTGACAGAAGGACCAGAAAAATTGTACTTGGGACCATTATGTAATCTCTGGGATATATGACCCTTGTGAAAGATAATAGTCTTTACAGTGAAGTTAGGGCTTGGCAAAGGGCCAAGAGACCTATCTGTTGACTTCATACTTTGTGACATTTCTAGGCAGGGACAAAAGGCCCAAGGTTTGTCATCTGCCCCTTTCTCTTTTTTCACCCCTTCTCTTGCAGGTGCCCCAGATCCTTTGTCAGAGCCCTCAACAGAGCAAAAAATGGTAAAGATTCATTTGTGCTTGGACATTGAGGACCGAACTTGGCCCTTTTGCCTGGGCATGAGAAAGAGCTGGCGAAATGAATGCACTTCTGTTATAAAAACTAGCAGGAGGCTTCCCAAAGAACTACGTCATCTGTGCCCAAGCCCTTCCCATAGCTGTCTGTTCCTGGGAGAGACAGGGGCTAGTCCTTTTGAGGTTAGAAGAGAATTAATGCCCACCTCTGTGGGACTGGCCTTCCTCTATTAGCCTCATGCATGTAGCACCCTGTCCCCAAACTTTGCCTTCTTTTATTAGGCTTGCTGTGTCTAGAACTGTACTCATGTAGAATAGGGGTAAAGGGAAGGGATGTGAAGCAAACCCTCTCTCAGCCTCTAGCAGCATGCCCAGGCCTATCTCTTCTCAGCTATATGAACTTGGACAGGTCTACCTCTTCTGATCTTCAGTTTCTTTATCTATAAAACAGGAATGATGTTGGCTACCTCACTAGGTACTATTGAGGATTCTATGGGATCACCTACATGAAACACCTGGGTCAAAAGAGTGACTCTAAACCTCAGTTCTCCTATCTCTTTCAGGTCTAGAGCCCTTAGATTGGTGGTGTCAGTCAATAAGCATTATGCCAGTTCATCTGCTAGCTCCTCCCTAAAGTTACAGAAATGAGCAAGACAGCCTCTGTCCTGGGATAGCTTAGTGTCATGAAGGAGATGGACTCAGGACCAGTAACAACACAGAGTGCACAGTCCTGGAGGTGGAGAAAGGGCCTAACCTGGACCAAGTCTGAGAGGCTTCATTGAGGTGACATCTAATTAATACTACTTAACTTCTCAAACTGGGAACAACCAATACCCCTGGCACGGGGCCAGTGATGAAAGGAAGGATTCTTGCCATGTTTCCCATAAGGGGCACTTCAAAGAGCACAAGGGTCTGAATTAGAGGCCTGAGCCCAGTACATACATAGTTGGCACTCAGTAAATAGTTGCTATGATCGGGTCCTGTGTATACTGTTTTCCTGTATTGGGCTTCACCTTCCTCAGAGCTATATTGAGTACTCTACAAAATTTATAACTGCATATGAATATTAGATATGTGGTAGAGTTGGGCATGGGACAAACCTTGTTTGCAAAATCCCTTCAGAGAACTGCAAGTTAATTTCTCAGATTAAGGCAAGTATCCATGGGCTCCATCTCCTCTAAAATTGTTATGTGCTGCTCATAAATCTCTTTTCTTCTCCTTTAGGTGATATTTAATTTTTAAAATTTTTATAATTCTAACAGATGAAAATCATGCTGAATGTTATCCATTTATCGCTCTCTATGGAGTAATTAAAATTGGTTTTTACTTTTTATTGCTTTTTCTTCAAATTTTTATTTAAATTCTGGTTAGTTAACATACAGTGCAATATTGGTTTCAGGAGTAGAATTCAGTGATTCATTACTTATGTACAACACCCAGTGCTTATAACAAAAGTGCACTCCTTAATGCCCATCACTCATCTAGCTGAGCTCCCACCCATTTCCTTCCATCAATCCTCTGTTTGTTCTCTATCATTAAGAGTCTCTTGTGGTTTGTTTTCCTCTCTTCTTTTTCCCCTCTTCCCATATGTTTTATTTCTAAAATTCCACATATGAATGAAACCATATGGTATTTGTCTTTCTCTGACTTATTGAGCCTACCATAATTCACTCTAACTCCATCCACATCATTACAAATGGCAAGATTTCATTATTTTTGATGACTAATATTCCTTTGTATATATGTATCATAACTTTTTTATCCATCAGTTGGTGGACATTTGGGCTTTCTCAGTAGCTTAGCTATTGTTGATAATGCTGCTATAAACATTGGGATGCACATACCCTTTTGAATCTGTCCTTTTATATCCTTTGGGTAAATACCTAACAATGCAATTGCTGGGTTATAAGGTAGTTACGTTTTTAACTTTTTGAGGAACCTCCATGCTTTTCACCATACTGCTGCACCAGTGTGCATTCCCACCAACTGCAAGAGAGTTCCCCTTTCTCTGCATCCTTGCCAACACCTGTTGTTTCTTGTGTTGTTAATTTTAGTTAATCTGACAGGTGTGAGGTGGTATCTCATTGTGGTTTTGATTTGCATTTCCCTGATGATGACTGGTGTTGAGCATCTTTTCATGTTTCTGTTAGCCATCAGGATGTCTTCTTTGGGAAAGTGTCTATTTATGTCTTCTGCCTATTTCTTCACTGGATTATTTGGTTTGGGGGTGTTGAGTTTTCTAAGTTCTTTATAGATTTTTGTTACTAACCATTTACAAGATATACCATTTGCAGATATCTTCTCCCCTTCTGTAGGCCAACTTTTAGTTTAGCTGATTGGTTCCTTTGCTATGCAGAAGCCTTTTATTTTGATGAAGACCCAGTAGTTCATTTTTGGTTTTGTTTCCCTTGCCTCTGGTGATGTGTCTAGTAAGAAGCTGCTATAGCTAAGAGGCTGCTGTCTGTGTTATACTTTAGGATTTTGATGGTTTTCTATCTCACATTTAGGTCTTTCATCCACTTTGAATGTATTTTTGTATATGGTATAAGAAAGTGGTCAGTTTCATTCCTCTGAATGTCGCCATCCAGTTTTCCCAACATCATTTGTTGAAGAGACTGCCTTTTTTTCCATTGGATCGTCTTTACTGCTTTGTCAAAGTTAGTTGACCATACAGTTGTGGGTCCATTTCTGGGTTTTGTATTCTATTCCACTGATCTATGTGTCTGCTTTTATGCAAGTACCATACTGTCTTAATGTTTTAATGATTATAGCTTTATAATATAGCTTGAACTGGAATTGCAATGCCTCTGGTTATGTTTTTCTTTTTCAAAATTGCTTTGGCTATTCAGGGTCCTTTGTGGTTCCATACAAATTTTAGGATACTTTGTTCTAGCTCTGTGAAAAGTGTTGGTGGCATTTTGATAGGGATTGTGTTAAATGTGTAGATTGCTCTGGGTAATGCAGACATTTTAGCAAAGTTTGTTCTTCCAATCCATGAGCATGGAATGGTTTCCCATTTCTTTTTGTCCTCTTCAATTTCTTTCATAAGTGCTCTGTAGTTTTCAGAGTAGAGACATTTCACTTCTTTGGTTAGGTTTATTCCTGGCTATCTTATGGCTTTTTGTGCAATTGTAAATGGGATCCATTGATTTCTCTTTCTGCTGCTTCATTTTTGGTAGATGGAAATGCAATAGATTTCTTCATATTGATTTTATATCCTGCAACTTTGCTGAACTCATGTATTAGTTCAAGCAATTTTTAGTAGAGTCTATGAGGTTTTCTACATAGAGTATCATGTCATCTGCGAATAGTGAAAGTTTGACTTCTTCCTCTTTTATTTGGATGCTTTTTCTTTTTGCCTGATTGTAGAAGTTAGGACTTCCAGTACTATGTTGAACTGGAAGCATTGTGTTGTTTCTGACTGTAGGGGAAAGGCTCTCAATTTTTTCCTATTGAAGATAATGTTAGCTGTGGGTCTTTTGTACATTGCCTTTGTGATGTTGGGGTGTATTCTGTCTAACACTGCTTTCTTGAGGGTTTTTATTAAGAATAGATGCTGTGGTTTCTAAATGCTTTTTCTGCTTCTATTGACAGGGTCATATGGATCTTACTCTTTCTTATATTAATGTGATGTATCACACTGATTGCCTTGCAGATATTGAACCAGCCCTGTAACCCAGCAATAAGTTCCACTTGATCATGGTGATTAATTCTTTTTATTTAAACTTTTTTAATGTTTTTTTTTTAATTTATTTCTGAGAGAGAGAGAGAGACAGACAGACAGACAGCATGAGAAGGGGAGGGTAGGAGAGAGGGAGATACAGAATCTGAAACAGTCTCCAGGCTCTGAGCTAGCTGTCAACACAGAGTCCAATGCGGGGCTCGAACTCACAAACCATGACATCATGACCTGAGCCGAGTCGGATGCTTAACTGACTGAGCCACCCAGGTGCCCCCATGGTGAATGTACTGTTGAATTCAAATTGCTAATATCTTGTTGAGAATTTTTGCATCTATGTTCATCAGGGATATTGTGCTGTAATTCTCCTTTTTAGTGGGGTCTTTGTCTGATTTTAGAAGCAAGGTAATGATGGCCTCATAGAATAAATTTGGGAGTTTTCCTTCCATTTCTTTTTTCTTTCTTTTCTTTCTTTCTTTTCTTTCTTTCTTTCTTTCTTTCTTTCTTTGTTTTTGGTTTTTTTTTTTTTTTTGGAACAGTTTGAGAAGAATAGGTATTACTTCCACTTTAAGTGTCTGATATTATTCCCCTGGGAAGATATCTGGCCCTGGACTTTTGTTTTTTGGGAGATTTTTTTAAATTACTGTTTCAATTTCTTTACTGGTTATGGGCCTGTACAAATTATATATTTCTTCCTGTTTCAGTTTTGGTAGTTTGCATGTTTCTAGGAACTTATCATTTCTTCCAGGTTGTCAAGTATTTTGGCATATAGTTTTTCATAATATTATATCTCTTATATCGTTTTTCTGTGGTGTTGGTTGTAATCTCTCCCCTTTCATTCATGATTTTATTTATTTGGGTCCTTTCTCTTTTCTTTTTGATATGTCTGGCCAAGAGTTTATCAATTTTATTAATTCTTTTGAAGATCCAGCTCTTAGTTTCATTGACCTGTTCTACTGCTTTTTTCTGTTTCTATATTATTTATTTCTGCTCTAGTTTTTATTTTACTTCTTCTTCTGCCTTTGGGTTTTATTTCTATTGCTTTTCTAGCTCCTTTAGGTGAAAGGTTAGGTTGTTTATTTGAGACCTTTCTTGTTTCTTGAGGTAGTCCTGAATTGCAGTATACTTTTGTCTTAGGACTGCTTTTGCTGCATCCCAAGGGTTTGGACTTTCGTTTGTTCATTTTCATTTGCTTCCATGTACTTTTTTATTTACTCCTTAATTTCCTAGCCATCCCATTCATTCTTTATTAAGATCTTCTTTAACTTCCAATTATTATGGTCTTTCCAAATTTTTTTCTTATGGTTGACTTCAACTTTCACAGCGTTGTGATCTGAAGATATGCATGGTATGATCTTGAACTTTTTGTACCTGTTGAGGTGTGATTTGTGACCCAGTATGTAATCTATCCTGGAGAATGTTCCATGTGTACTTGAAAAGGATGTGTATCCTGCTGCTTTAGGGTGGAATGTTTTGAAAATATCTGTTAAGTCCCTCTGGTCCACTGTGCCATTCAAACCCATTGTATCCTTGTTGATTTTCTGCTTAGCTGATTTGTCCATTCCAGGAAGTGGGGTGTTAAAGTTCTCTATTATTATATTATTGTCAATGAGGTTTTTTATATTTGTGATTAATTCATTTATATATTTGGTTGCTCCAGTTTGGGGGCATAAATATTTAGAACTGTTAGAGCTTCTTGATGGGTAGGTCTCCCCCGCCTTGATTATGATATAATGCCCTTCTTCTTCTCTTGTAACATTCTTTGTTTTAAAAATTAGTTTGTCTGTGACAGAGGAACAAGGGGGAGAAGAAGAGCGGAAATGGTGGGGGAAAGGGAGAGAGGCAAACCATGAGAGACTCTTGAATGCTGACAAAAACTGAGGACTGATGGATGTGGGGGGGAGGGGAGGATGGGCATAGAGGAGGACACTTATGGGGATGAGCACTGAGTGTTATGTGGAAACTAATTTGACAATAAACTATTTGTAAAAAATAAATAAATTAATTAATTAATTAATTTAAAAAAATTAGTTTGTCTGATATAAGTATGGCTACTCCAGCTTTCTTTTGGCATCCTTTAGTATTATAGATGCTTTTCCATCCCATCATTTTCAATCTGCCGATGTCTTTAGGTCTAAAATGAGACTCCTGTAGTCAGCATATAGATGGATCTTGTTTGTTTGTTTTTTATCCATTCTCATACCCTGTGTCTTTTGATTGGAGGATTTAGTCCATTACATTAGGCTGATTACTGAAAGCACAATAGTACTAAACTCCTATCTATCTATAAATTGTTGTTTCTGGTGGTGTTCTCTGTTCCTTTCTAGTCTTTGCTGAATTTGGTCTTTCCCCTACCCCACACTCAGAGTTCCCCTTAATATTTCTCGCAGGGCTGGTTAGTGGTCACAAACTCCTTTAGTTTTTCATTGTCTGGGAAACTCTTTACTTCTCCTTCAATTCTGAATGATTGCCTTGCTGGATAGAATATTCTTGGCTCCATATTTTTCCCATTCAGCATGTTAAATATTTCCTGCTGTTCCTTATTGAACTGCCATGTTTCTGTGGACAGATCTGTCTCCTATGAACGTGATCTATATTCCTTGCAGTGTAAGGACTTTTTTCCCCTTGCTGCTTTCAGGATTCTTTCTTTGTGTATTTTGTGAATTTGACTGATGTGCCTTGGTGATGGTCATATTTTGTTTCATTTAATGGGAGTTCTCTATGCTTCTTGGATTTTGATGTCCGTGTCCAACCCCAGATTGGGAAAATTTTAAGCTATAATTTGCTCACATAAACCTCCTGTCCATTTTTCTCTCTTTTCATCTTCTAGGACTCCTATGATTCAGATGTTATTCCTCTTTAATAAGTCACTGAGTTCTCTAAGTATTGTATTGTGATCTTTGGCCTTTGTATCCTTCTTCTTTTCAGCTTCATTGTTTTCTATAATTTTGTCTTCTCTATTACTGATTTGCTGCTCTGCTTCATCCATCATTACCGTCATGGCATGCATTCAAGATTGTATCTTGGTTACAGCATTTTTAATTTTGGCCCTGACTAGATTTTACATTTTTAATTTTAGCAGTATCAGTATGGATTCTCTAATGTCTTCTATTTTTTTCAAGCCCAGGTATTTATAATTGTTGTTTTAAATTCTAGTTCAGACAGCTTATATCTGTATTGATTAAATTCCTGACCATCATATCTTTTGGGGTGAATTCCTCCATCTTGTCATTTTGGGTGAGGGGAATGATAATTATAAAATAGAAAAAATTTTTAACCAAATAAATGGAGCTAGATTCTAGGTGTCTTTTTGTCTGCCTGTTAAGAGAAGCTTCATAGAAAAGGAGAAGGAAAAAAGAAAAAAAATAAAAAATAACAGAATATAAAATAAAATAAAAATTTGCTTTCTGTATCCAAGAAAAAAAATAAAAGCAACACAAACAGACAAATAAACAAAAAACCCAAATGAAGCTAGATCTAGTTTCCCGTGGAGCTGAAACCTTCCAGTGCTCTATGATCAGTAGACTTAGCACATGGAAGGGATTTGTGCTGGTCTTCTGGGGGAGGATCCTGCTGCTCTGATTCTCAGGGTGACTGCCCTAGTGGAGATGTGCCTGGAAGGCACAGAGGACGGGGTTTGGTGTAATGGTTCCATTCTCCACATGGTGGCACTACTTAGCTCACTGAGGTTGATTATTGCTGGTGAGCTAATTGTGAAAATGGCTTCACCGTGCTCTCTGGCCTCCAGACTGGGAAGTTCAGTCACCCTTCTTGTGCCCCTGGATCCCTCAGCAACCCGCCTTCACCCTGTCTATTTCTGAGCTGTCTGCCTGCCAGGAGGCACCACCCTCCTACATTTTATCTCCAAACACCACACTTAAGAGTGGCTGGGACCCGTGCTGATCCTTTTGGGGAGGGTCTTGCCATGCTGTGGCCAGTACCAGCTTGTCCCAGAAAATGGTCAAGTGATAGCACAGCGGTTAGTGACTTAGAGTTTATAGTAAACAGCAACACACAGCTGGCACTAGGTTTTGCTGCTCTCAGCAGGAATCTTTGTTCCTATACCTGTGAACTGGATAGTTTTATGACACCTGCAGGATTTTTTCTTGCCTGTGGAGAGGACTTATCCCACTCCAAGCAGGGGAACTGCTTCTCCCCATGCAACTCAGGGGATCCTCAGACCCTGCTGCCAGCTCCCAGGGCTTTGTCCTCTTCCTCACTGGAGCACCTCCAGGTGCTGAGCTCATAAACTTCATACTCAGAGCTTCACTGCTTATTAAAATAAAAAACAACAACTGGCAGTTGGGGCACCTGGGTGGCTCAGTTGGTTAAGTAACCAACCTCAGCTCAGGTTGTGATCTCCTGGTTTGTGAGTTGGAGCCCTGTGTCAGGCTCCATGCTGACAGTGTGGAGTTTTCTTGGGATTCTCTCTCTCTCCCTCTCTTTCTCTGTCTCTCCCTGCCTTGTACGCTCTCTTTCTCTCTCTCTCTCTCAAAATAAATAAATAAACTTTTTTAAAAAACTGGCAGTATTGAAACATTCTCCTTTGTCTCCACCAATGGTTTGGGGAACCAGTTTTTTTGTTTGTTTGTTTGTTTGTTTGTTTGTAGTCCCCTGCACCTGTTTACACTCTTTCTCTTTGTCTCTGGCTACTTTCAGGGGGAGTGCTTTTCTTGCAGGAATCGGATGTGCTGGTCTCTCTCCCCTTCTATCTTGATCCTCTCCATGAAAAGGGCTCCCTCCTCTCTGTGGCATCATGGCTCTCCTCTCCACCAGTTAACCTCTCCACACCATGTACCTGCCATGTTCTCTCCCTCAAAATATGCGGTTTGTTCTTTTAATGCTCAGATTGATTTCCTAGGTGTTAAAAATGATTTGATGTTGATCTAGCTGTGTTGGAAGGATGAGTCAAGCCCAAGGTCCCCTTACTACCTTGCCATCTCAACTCCTCCCAGGAATTTTTAAAATTTAGTTTTCTAGTCTTTATTTTTAATGGTTTTTACAACAAGAAGAATAAAACTATCATAGCTCAGTTGATACATACACTGTGTATGTGTTTACACAATTGACCCAACATTGAAATCAGGAGATTTCACATCACAATCTAGATTTCCAGTTTGCTATTTGGGGGAGAGAAGGGGGGGAGGATCAGAAAATACCCCAGTCCAGCTGCAAGGTTGAATGCAGGGCTAGGACTAGGGCTAGGCTAGGGCTGTTAACTTCAGGACATGGGGGAGGGTGAACTCTTGGGCAGGGGCAGCGACTAGGAGATGATTTGGAAACAAGTCGGGGGGGGAGGGGTTAGTTAGCCAGATCCAAGACCTGCAAAGGGAGAGGCTCAGGGAGTCCCTGCTCTCAGCTATTCATGGAGGGTGGGAAAGGGAGAAGGGACAAAGAAGTCCAGGAATATGGCAGCTCCCTTTATAGGACAGTTCCATCTCTACCTTACTCCTTTCTGATTTTATCTCAGTGGTATGTAGATCTCTGGGAATGTCTGAGTAAGGCCTGGTTAAAGGCTAAGAACTCATGGTTTAACAATCTGATTCCTGGGACATGTCATGGAGCCTACCTCCCCCTAGAAACTGTTCCAGGTCATGGACATGCTGTGTCTCACTTCCTTTGAACTCAGATCTGCTTCAACCCTTGAGCTGCAGTTGCTTAGAGTTGGAAAGGAGGAGGGGAGAGACTGAGTCTCCATCTGGGGCCATGACTATGAAAGACTTGGGGATGGAGAAGTTTCATGAGTTATGAAAGAGAAGTTACTCCTACTCCTGTTACCATCTCTGAGCAAAGGTCTGACCCAGAGGGCTCACAGTTTCTCCTCAGGATCAACTGGAAGAAGCCAGGATTCGAATTCTACCATCTGCAGCTCAGGACATCTGCTATCAGAGAATCTTACATTCCTCCTCTCGTGGACGTCAGGGGTCCCACTCACACAACTCTTTTTTTTTTTTTAACGTTTTATTTATTTCTAGGAGAGAGAGAGAGAGAGAGACAGCGTGAGCAGGGGGGGTCAGAGAGAGAGGGAGTCACAGACTCTGAAACAGGCTCCAGGCTCTGAGCCAGCAGTCAGCACAGAGCCCGACGCGGGGCTTGAACCCATGAACCGCGAGATCATGACCTAAGCGAAAGTCAGACGCTTAACCGACTAAGCCACCCAGGTGCCCCTCACACAACTCTTCTACCTCTCTCCACCAGTGTCAGCTCTCTGAGCTAACCACAGACTCTAAGATCCTAGAAGTTCCCTAAGTGATACAGAAAACATCTTATCTGCCGTGTGTGACCTCTCCCGGTTTTACCGCCCTCCCCTATGCAGAATCCAGTTGAAGTCCAGGAGTGAAGCAAAGGGGACCTCTGAAAGTTCAAATGTCTCCAAGCCCACGCCCCCAAGCTCAAGCAGTCAACTCCCAGGAAAGACCTCACTCAGAACCTAGAGCCTCTCAGTTTATTCAGTATAAAACAATACTTTGTACAAAGAAAAAGTGAGTGAATGAATTAGTGAATCTGATTTCTAACTCAGTGACTTACTAGAAATAGCTAATTAGAAAAATGAAAGAATGTTAGAATTAGGCAGACTAAAGGGACACACAAAAAGAAGAGGAAAGAAAAAGAAAAATTCTTCAGAAGAGATATGCTCTTCTTCCTTCTGCCTCCCCCTTCCCTTCACTGCCCTTCCTGAAAAAATTGAGCTGTAAAGCCTTTAAAGGGCAGACAGAAAGATAGGAACCTGCTGATAGTGGGGGTGAGACACAGTGGGCCAGTTCTGTGTGTCAGCCCTGGCAGGGTAAAGAGGGTGTCCACAAGAGATGGTGGCCTAGCATGGTGTCAGAGCCTGGCAGGGTTTGGAGGGCATCATGGAAGGAAAGAGATGGTAGGGGAGACAGAAGTCTGGTTATGCTGGGTATTGATCAACTAATTATATATATTAAGGATAATGAGTCAGGTTTCTCAGTGTCAGAAAAGGAAGACACAAATAGGGAAAGGGAGAAAATTCAGGTAGCCCTTCTGGTTCTAGGTTGGAACTGGAGGTATCAGTGGCTTTGATTTTCAGCAAATGTATATATACAGAAATAAATATAGATATAAATGTGTATACATGTATATACACACATATGTGTGTGTTCATATATTCCCTAGCTCTGAAGGGGCTTGGAGCAGTGCCATTCCAATAACAACAACAACAACAACAAAAATTGACATGATCAACATTTTTTAAAAAGGCTGAAATGCTATTGTAGAATAATGGAAACTAAAGAGACATGACAAATAAATGAAATATATGCTTTTGAAATCGATCTTTTTAATCTAAAGGACATTTTAGGTTAATTGATAAAACTCAAGCAGTATCTGAGGTTCTGATAGCAATTTCCTGATTTTGATGGTTGTATTGTGGTTATATAGGAGAATGGCCTTGTTTATAAGAAATATATGCTGAAGTGTTTAGAGATGGTAATACATCAAGACAACAGTTTATTCTCAAATGGTTCAAGGGGGAAAGTTTCTTGTCCTAGATCGCAACTTTTCTGTAAGTTTTTTGTTTCAAAAAGAATTTTAGGAAAATAACCAAAGTACTTAGTTTAAGGGTGCTTAGACCTACACCAGAAATAAAAAAAAAAAACACTACTGTATTAAATGTTGAAAGAAAACTGATGTACTTAATGGTGGCCCAGAGTCATCAAAAAGTTTATACTATACTAAGTAACTTTATTCATTCATTCGTTCATAATCATTTATTGAATGCTTGCCAGGTGCTAGATTCTATACTAGGTTCTGAGAATACAGCAGTGAACAAAGTAGATGTGGTCTCACCTCTCAAAGCTTTTTCAATCTGAGGAATAAGTTATGATCCCTTTCCTCAAAGAACTCACAGTCCTCTTGAATCAGGCCTTAGGAACACAGAGGAGGGAGCAGCTCCAGAAGACAAGTAGGCTTCCCAGAGGGGATGGTCTTCACCAGAAAGGCCCTAGGGCTTTTGCTTTTCTGTTTTCTTTTTCTTTTCTTTCTTTCTCCCCACCCCCCACCCCTTTTTAAGAAAACAGGGAAATCAGTATATCAAATAATAGTGCATATAGATTTAGATCTGATAGGGGCAAACTTTTTCTATAAACATAATTCAGTTCCCCCACAGCTGCCAGACCTGAGTTTTTGCTGCAGTATGTGAACATGAGATTACTCTGGATTCCCTCTTTCCACTCACTAAATCTTGGGCTATGTGGATATACTTGGAAATGAGAGCCCCCAGTGTCAATGTAATAGTTGCAAGAGTCTAGAATGGATTTACCCAGGGAAAATCTGAGGGCTGGACTTTGGAAACCCAGAACTCAGTCTTCTGCACATAATTATTTATTGATACTTATTGGGCAGAACAAGGGGCCAGAGTTAAGGGTCTTGGTGACATCAGAAAGATGACGGTGGAAAATAGGGACTGGGTATAAAAGGGAAAGACTAGGAGGTGCATAGGAAAGGCTAGCCTCATATGAGGGGCCCACAGAGGTTTGAGAATCTCAGTTTAGTCCAACTTCAGAGTGCTTGCCAACTTCAGCTTGGTGAGGCATCAACATGGAAGGAAAAACATGGTTCAGCTGCATATAAGAAATGAATAGATTATTTTCTCCCTTTATTGATTATTTATCACTATAACATTAGCATAGGAAATTCCCATGTCTCTATCTTACTGGCTATCAGAAAACAGTCAACAGCAATCAGTAAATGATCCCTGTGTCATTTTGCTAAGAGAGTTAAAACAACAAATGTTTTTCATCTCACAGTTTCTGTGAGTGAGGAATCTAGGCTCAGTTTCACTGGGTGCCTTTGGCATCAAGATACCAGCCAGGAATGCAGTCATATCAAGGTTTTTCAGGAGTGTCCACTCCTAAGATCATTCTCATAGCTATTGAGATTCTCAGTAGGCCTTAGGTTCTCACATGAGACATGAGTTCTTTGACACGTGAGTCAATCCATAGGGTAGCTTGCAACAGGGCAGCTGGCTTCCACAGACCAAGCAACCAAGATAGTGAGAAAGTGCCCAAATAGAAGACAACCTTTTTGTAACCTAATCTTGGAAGTGACATCCCATAATTTCTGCCACAAGAAGTCTATTAAATCTAGTCCACATTCAAGGGGAGGGAATTATATAAAGTCATGACTACTAGGAGGTAGAAATCATTGGGTCCATCTTCAAGGTTGTTTCCCATACTTCTAGTTGAACCATCATTGGCCACACACATGCCCTGTAAAATGTTTCTGTCTGTCACATGTAACATTCTCCCTAGATCCCACCCTAATTTCAGGTGATAGCATTTTTCTGGGCTAAAAATCCCGAGTGAGCTGCAAGGAAGACTTTGGCAAGGGTGAGGACACGGAGGTGTAGA
>JAESUZ010001315.1:0-32175 GCA_017311185.1 Proteles cristata cristata | reverse complement strand
TTTGCCCAGAATGTGAAAATGTCGAATCACTCAAGTATTGAAACGTCGCTTGAGGTGATGAACACCAGCGGGATGTCAGTCCTCCTTTCAGAACACGTAAGTCGAGACCACCTGGATGACGCCAGCACACACTGTGGCCGCATGGCAGAGGACGTTCCAGACAAGTTCTGCCAGCTGCCATCCATTATCGAGTGCTGCCACCGACACCGTGGTCTCTCCTGCAGGGATCTGAAGCTGGAGAACCTGCTTTTGGACAGCGAGCTGAAGGGAGCACGCACAGGCTTTGTGGGCTCCAAACTGCACACGTTCCGGGAGAGCCCCCCTTCTGCCGTCCCGCGACGCTTTCTGCACCAAGAGGATTCATTGCCTCCCACAGACGTGTGGAGCCTGGGTGTGATTTGGTACTGCTCGCTCACTGCGTTCGAGCCGTTTGACGGGGACGTCTTCTGGGACTTCCTCGGGGTCCTTCAATGACAAATGCCAGGCAGCGAACACAGAGTCCTGATGTTGATGTCGCTCAAGGATGAAAACGTGTGGAGCACGTTGAGTACCGTCCAACCAGGACACAGAGAACAGTTCAAGTCCCAGGTAAAGGAAAACGGCGAAACTATGGAGGAGGAGGAAAGACCCAGTCCGTGGCCTTACACTGAGATCCCCCATGAAATGAAGACCCCGGTTTCCTCAGCTGATGGCAAAATGGCCATGCCGTCTCCCCGCCAGCCTAGAGGCCAGGATCACCACACTGAGAGCAGCCCACTCCTGAGGCCCATCCCAGCTCCCCCTCGAGCTCCATAGTCTCCCTGGGGACCTGTAAGACCTCCGAGGGGACACTAATAAGCAGCGACGACACAATAAAAATAAACCTACAGGAAGACCAAGAAGATGAGGAGTGGACCTAAGGGAGAATGAGCATCGAACCCCAATACCAAATCCAAAAACTCCTATTTAATTTAAAGCAACTATTTTTTAAAAAGAAAGTGAATCCAGAGTAAGAGAGCCATGGACCGTGCCTTTCTTTTCTTTTGCTTTGTAAGTTTCAGGAAACTTAAATAATGATTTGCTCTGAAAGAGAGGGACAGGGCGACTAGGGGATGGGCCAGAAGAGAACCCAAGCAGTCTCCAGGCTCTCAGCTGAGATCCAATGGGAGGCTCCTACGTCCAACACTGTTGAGATCCCAACGTGAGCCCAAACTGAGAGTGGGACGCTGAAGCGGCTGAGGCCCACCCGGGTGCCCCGTCCCTGCCTTCGAAGTGGAGGGAACGATGCAGAACTCCAGGAAGCCTGGAGACAGGCTCAGGAGAGTGGCCAGGACGATGGGTGGGACGAGATCCAAGACAGCTCAGCACGCTGCAGGAATGAGGGCGGGATAGCCACCTGCTGGATTTGGGCTTGTGGGAAACACAGGGTGGAGGCCACACCATCAGGGTGAGGCCCTTCCTTTCTGCTGACTCCAAGAGCCACAGTCCTACCCCAACCTAGGAGAGTCTACAGGGACTGACAGTGGCGGTACAAAGGACTGCGGTGAGCCCTCTCTCACTGCCGAATTCTTTAAAGGGAACAGCAGCCCAACGGCGACCAGAAAACCAAGAGGAAGGTAAAAATGCCAGGCAGTCTCCCCCTCGGCCTAGAGTCCAGGATCAGCACACAGAGCCAGAGCCCCAGTGAATGCCTGGGGCTCCCTCCTCAAGCTCCAGCCTCTTTCCCACCGAGCCCTAGGAGCCGCCCTGCGGCCCAGTCCAGCCTAGGAGCAGAAAGCTTGAGCATTGTCGCCCTGCGCGCTCCCTCCCCACCCACCCCCCGAACCCTCGGCACCTCATCGGGCACCCGCATCTGCATTCAACGGGTAAAGGGCAAAGGAGTAAATGCAGGGCAGGAGGGAGGACCCCGTCCGTGGCCTTATGTTAACCATGGAATCGAAGCCCCCCTGACACTTGTAGAGATGGCCAAATGGACAGGCTGTCGCACACCCAGCCCTGGGACCACAGTCAGCACAGGAAGCGCAACCAACTCCTGGAGCTCCACCTCAGCCTCGTCCTCGGGCTCAAGCACATTCTCCCTGGGGTCCTTTAAGAGGACCTCTGAAGAGACCAGCATCAAAAACGACGGCATCACACGAGAAAACGAGGAGGAATGGACCCCAGGGAGAACCAGGATTCCACCCCAGACCGAATAGAAACTTATTTTCCCACGTAAAGAAATACTTTCAAAAAAATAAAGCTTACCCAGAGCAAGAGAGCCATGGTCCGTGCCCTTATTTTCCTTTGTTTTTTAAGTTTCAGGAAACTTAAATAAGTGTTTTGAAAGAGAGGGGCACCTGAGGCCAACCCAGGTTCCCTGTCCCTGCTTTGAAGCGGAGGGAAAGATGCAGAGCCCCAGGAAGACCGGGGACAGGCACACGAGAGTGACCAGTGGCTGGCCCGAACGTGGACTGGTACGTGACGCATGATCGGTGCCCTATGTGGACAAGGAGGCCCAGGAAGAAGATCGGGTCCCGTGGACCATGGGACTGTGCGCACCCCTCAGAATTCTCTGCAGTGGATTCCAATCGAAAGGGTTGGCCCTATATGCGCAGACTATGTCCCTGAACCAGTCACCTTGGTTAGGCCAGGGGAGTGCCGTAGACAGGGATGGAAGGGGGTGAGTGGCGGCACAGGGCACACTGTGGAGGTGCTCTTCCACACCTCTGGAAAGTTCTGTTTGCTCCAGTGAGCGTGTGTTCCTTCTGCAGTTAGAACAGAGAAGCCCCAGAAAGCGGAGACCTTTGATGGAGTCAAAGTACCGCCTGCCTCCTGGGACATCATGAGGCTTAAATGAGTCAGTGAGTGTATAGTGATTGGAGTGGGGCCTGGTCTGTGGGACTGGCTGAGCGAATGTTAGTTGTCACAATAGTAATAATAAAGTAAAATTAAAAAACTATTATTATTACTAGAATGATTCCTTTTCAAGCGATTTTGCAACATCATGAACATCAGTCATGTAATTTCAGGAGAAGTGAGGGGTTCCCTTTCGTAGTTGGGGTCACGGGGTGCTGAGGATCCCATTCTCGGGAGAAAGGTGAGAAGCCCCAAGGTGGCGCTGGGCAGGGTGCCAGGCCCCTGGGCAGCCCCCATGCTCTGGTCTAATGCTGTTAGCCTTGGGGGCTCTCGAGTGCCAGGGTGGGGAGGGCAGATGTGTCCCTTTAGTCTGGGATGCCCTTGACAGTCGGAGAAGGCTTCAGGGCCACTGAGGGGATTTCAGCGTGGAACCCGAGTCAGGGCCAAGCAGTGGAACCTGCGCGTGTGACATCAGCCCGCATCCAGCCCTGACAGGTTAGAAGGCATGTCCAAAATGGTACCAAAAATGGATGTGACATCCATCCACAAAACACAGAAGGACTCCACTGGTCTCTTGGGACTTCTCTGTGAAGCTCAGAAAATGAGGACATCTAATTCACCCATTGTCAAGGCACTTCAGGTGATCAGCACAGCAAACTGTTAGTTCTCATATCAGAGCATGTCATCAGAGACCAGCCTGAGGATGAGGGCATCCACCGTGGCCGCATGGCTGATAAGCTCTGCCAACTTGTAGCCATTGTGGAATACGGTCACCAAGAAGATATTTTCCCCAAGGACATAGAGCTAGAGCAGCTGTTCTTTTATCATGACCTGAAGATAGTATGCCCGGGCACTGCCCTGAGCATCCAGTTGGTGGGCTAGAAAGTCCACACATTTGAGGAGAGCCCCACTTCTTCTGCCCCTCAACTGTTCATCCACCAGGAATCCTCTGGGCCTTCCACAGATGTGTGGAGCCTGGGGGTAGTTTTTCTCCTGCTTAGCCATGGGGATGGAGCCAATTGAGGTGGGGGAGGTCTGCTGGGACGTCCGTGGGGACTCGCGACAAGAGGGTGTCCTTGTCCTGATAGCCCTCAGAGATCGAAACGTTTTGAGCTCATTGAGATGCATCTTGTGGGTATTGGGCAAAAGGGGACATGCAGGGCAGGAGGAGGGACTCCGTCCGTGGCCTTATGGAAACGAAGACCCCCTGACCTCTAGTGGTGGCCAAATGGCCAGGCTGTCGCCCACCCAGCCCTGGGACCACAGTCAGCACAGGAAGCGCAACCAACTCCTGGAGCTCCACCTCAGCCTCGTCCTCGGGCTCAAGCACATTCTCCCTGGGGTCCTTTAAGAGGACCTCTGAAGAGACCAGCATCAAAAACGACGGCATCACACGAGAAAACGAGGAGGAATGGACCCCAGGGAGAACCAGCATTCCACCCCAGACCGAATAGAAACTTATTTTCCCACGTAAAGAAATACTTTCAAAGAAATAAAGTTTACCCAGAGCAAGAGAGCCATGGTCCGTGCCCTTATTTTCCTTTGTTTTTTAAGTTTCAGGAAACTTAAATAAGTGTTTTGAAAGAGAGGGGCACCTGAGGCCAACCCAGGTTCCCTGTCCCTGCTTTGAAGCGGAGGGAAAGATGCAGAGCCCCAGGAAGACCGGGGACAGGCACACGAGAGTGACCAGTGGCTGGCCCGAACGTGGACTGGTACGTGACGCATGATCGGTGCCCTATGTGGACAAGGAGGCCCAGGAAGAAGATCGGGTCCCGTGGACCATGGGACTGTGCGCACCCCTCAGAATTCTCTGCAGTGGATTCCAATCGAAAGGGTTGGCCCTATATGCGCAGACTATGTCCCTGAACCAGTCTCCTTGGTTAGGCCAGGGGAGTGCCGTAGACAGGGATGGAAGGGGGTGAGTGGCGGCACAGGGCACACTGTGGAGGTGCTCTTCCACACCTCTGGAAAGTTCTGTTTGCTCCAGTGAGCGTGTGTTCCTTCTGCAGTTAGAACAGAGAAGCCCCAGAAAGCAGAGACCTTTGATGGAGTCAAAGTACCGCCTGCCTCCTGGGACATCATGAGGCTTAAATGAGTCAGTGAGTGTATAGTGATTGGAGTGGGGCCTGGTCTGTGGGACTGGCTGAGCGAATGTTAGTTGTCACAATAGTAATAATAAAGTAAAATTAAAAAACTATTATTATTACTAGAATGATTCCTTTTCAAGCGATTTTGCAACATCATGAACATCAGTCATGTAATTTCAGGAGAAGTGAGGGGTTCCCTTTCGTAGTTGGGGTCACGGGGTGCTGAGGATCCCATTCTCGGGAGAAAGGTGAGAAGCCCCAAGGTGGCGCTGGGCAGGGTGCCAGGCCCCTGGGCAGCCCCCATGCTCTGGTCTAATGCTGTTAGCCTTGGGGGCTCTCGAGTGCCAGGGTGGGGAGGGCAGATGTGTCCCTTTAGTCTGGGATGCCCTTGACAGTCGGAGAAGGCTTCAGGGCCACTGAGGGGATTTCAGCGTGGAACCCGAGTCAGGGCCAAGCAGTGGAACCTGCGCGTGTGACATCAGCCCGCATCCAGCCCTGACAGGTTAGAAGGCATGTCCAAAATGGTACCAAAAATGGATGTGACATCCATCCACAAAACACAGAAGGACTCCACTGGTCTCCTGGGACTTCTCTGTGAAGCTCAGAAAATGAGGACATCTAATTCACCCATTGTCAAGGCACTTCAGGTGATCAGCACAGCAAACTGTTAGTTCTCATATCAGAGCATGTCATCAGAGACCAGCCTGAGGATGAGGGCATCCACCGTGGCCGCATGGCTGATAAGCTCTGCCAACTTGTAGCCATTGTGGAATACGGTCACCAAGAAGATATTTTCCCCAAGGACATAGAGCTAGAGCAGCTGTTCTTTTATCATGACCTGAAGATAGTATGCCCGGGCACTGCCCTGAGCATCCAGTTGGTGGGCTAGAAAGTCCACACATTTGAGGAGAGCCCCACTTCTTCTGCCCCTCAACTGTTCATCCACCAGGAATCCTCTGGGCCTTCCACAGATGTGTGGAGCCTGGGGGTAGTTTTTCTCCTGCTTAGCCATGAGGATGGAGCCAATTGAGGTGGGGGAGGTCTGCTGGGACGTCCTTGGGGACTCGCGACAAGAGGGTGTCCTGATGCTGATAGCCCTCAGAGATCGAAACGTTTTGAGCTCATTGAGATGCATCCTGTGGGTATTGGTCAAAAGGGGACATGCAGGGCAGGAGGAGGAACTCCGTCCGTGGCCTTATGGAAACGAAGACCCCCTGACCTCTAGTGGTGGCCAAATGGCCAGGCTGTCGCCCACCCAGCCCTGGGACCACAGTTAGCACAGGAAGCACAACCGACTCCTGGAGCCCCACCGCAGCCTCCCCCTCCAGCTCCTGCGCATTCTCCCTGGGGTCCTTTAAGCGGACCTCTGAAGAGACCAGCATCAAAAACGACAGCTTCAAAATCAAGGAAAGGAAGTGGCGTGGGTGTGGGCCCCCAAGGTGGCTTAGGAGTCCCCTGAGCAGGGACCCACAAGACAACTTCCACTACCCAAGACACCCTTGGCTGCACATGCACAGTGGGGTCTGGGTGGGGAGCCGTGAGACAGTCACGGAGCCCGTCGGTGATTTGACACCACTGGTGGATTTTCAACTGGCTCCTGAAGTATGAATTACTTCCTGAAGTTTGTGTGAAGATCAGACTCATAAAATAGGAGCTCAGGGTAGAGAGTGGTCCGTGCCGGGAGAGATCATTAAAAGGGATGCGGCATGGGGCGCCTGGGTGGCTTAGTCAATTGAGCGTCCGACTTTCACTTAGGTCATGGTCTCGCGGTTTGTGGGTTCGAGCCCCGTGTCGGGCTCTGTGCTGACTGCCAGCTCAGAGCCTGGAACCTGTTTCAGTGTGTGACTCCATCTCTCTCTGACCTTCCCCTGCGCAAGCTGTCTCTCTCTCTCCTAGAAATAAATAAAACAAACAAAAAAAAAGGGATGCGGCAGAGAAGCCCTTGTGGCTCCCAGTGGCATTAACCACTTCTCCGAGTACCCAGAGACCTGACTTTGAACTGTGCACATGGCCGCCCAGGACTGCAGCGTTCCCAGCATCCTCTGCGGCAGGGCTGGTTGTGTGAGCAGCTCCCCCCCACCCCTGGATGGGAAGGGAGTTGAGTAGGACTTCTGGAATGCCTCCCAGCAGAGAGCATCAGGCCCTTCGTGCTTCTCTCCCTGTCCTGCTGCTGGGAACGCGAGCCCCATCGTGGCCTGTGTGGACCAGGGCGACTCCCGGGTTGACAGGCAGAGGGGCTTCCTGGAGCAGCTGCCAGGCCCGCCCTGGACTGTCGGCCTCTGGACCAAGCAGGAGAGAGATGCAAACTCACGCGTGGGACCTCTGTGACAGCAGCTGAACCCTGTCGTAACCAGGACGGCAGTCTCGGGGCCAACTACGCTGTGGGGTTCCATAGGGTCAGGCTGCTCCCAGAAGCACAGCCCTCTGAAATTCTCAGCCCTCCCTTCCATGGGGTGAGCGCCAGATTCAGCTCCAGCCCTCCCCTCTCCAGGCGCTTCTCTGGACACGCAGGAGATCCACGCTCCCAGCATACAGAGCCCAGCGAGTATCTTCCAGGGACCACCTCTCCTTCCTTCCTCCCACACTCGCCCATTCCCGCCCTCTCCCAGAGAGGCGGCTGGGGTTGAAATAGGCTGTGCTGACTCTTGCCCTTCTAATAGCTGCGGATTGAGTCAATAACTCCGGCCACAGGCCGACTCGTGCACGACGTCACTTGATTCTTGTTAGAAAGATGAGTTTGGAGCCGACAAGTTCTCTGCTAAGCGGACAGGCTTCAAAGGCGAATATGAAAAACCAGCCAGAGAGCGCACACAGGTGGTAGAGCCCAGGACTCGGTGAAGACTGGCTCTGAGTTCTCGGTCTGGGGAGACAGATCCTGAGGACATCCCAGGTGTGTGGTCTGCTCAGTATCCTTTCCTATATGCCCTCCGCTCTTCGAGAACCTGCCATTTTACAGGGGGGGAAGACTTCTAGTAACATGAACTTTGCTGGAGATGTTGCAATAAGTTATACAGTCCATTTCTCGATTGACTCTTGTCTGCACAGCCTGGCGGCGTTGCTTTCAAATAAAGTGTATGCGGGTAAGATCTGAAGCTCAGAAAAGCCTGCAGATCAGGAGACGATGCCTTTGAAAACAGTCTGTTACTCACGGTTCCCGAGAGGTAGGGGCGTGCCGCACCGTGCGGGGTGCGGGGCCCATGAGGAATCCCCAGGAGGAGGGACAGTGGTGACAGGCGCCTTTACGGTGGTTTCTGCAGGAGGAAACAAGCGAGGCAGGGCTTAGGACTGGCTAGTGTGGATACTTTCAGGACTCTGGGGCCGGGGGCTGTCCCAAATGACCTGGTACCTGGCCCTGGGGTGATTTCAGCAGCTACACAGTGACCCGGAAGAGCAGAGCCTGACACAGAAAGGACGAGGTGGGTGTGGGCTCTGGTTTGGTTGGTTTCTCTTTGACCTTGGGCCCCTAGAAGGAGGGTTCTTCCCGGGGTTGGGAGGAGGTGGTGACAAGCCAGAGAGGCCAAGTCAGAGTGACTCCGAACAAGTCATGTCAGTCAGAGAGGCGCATGCTGGCCTCATCTCAAGTGTGACCTCCTCAGAGGAACCAGCCCCGCCTTCCCATCCTCCAGGGACAGGGCCACCCACCCCTAGTCTCCCTTGCCATGACCCACGTCATCCCTTCGGGGTATTCAGGGCCCCAAGCCTGCTCGGAGCCCCCCTCTGGAGGAAACCTCTTCACAGTCAGCATGAGATCCTGTGGAATCTCTTCTCCCTCCACTGCTCCCCCACCCCTGCCCTGACTGCGCCCAGGTCCCCCAGCCCCACGCAGGCTCCTCTGAGCTTCCTGAGTCCTGTGTTTCCCCTGCTGCACGGCTCCCTTCTAACGTGCTGTGCCCACTACCTTCCCTCCACTGTGTCTTCGCCCCAGGAGGAGGGGGCAGAGGTGTCTGGGTTTGTTTGGTTTGGTTGTTTGTGTTTTGTTTTATGTCATTCATTGCTGTGTCTGCAGGCTAGGTCAGTGCCAGGCACTTAGTAGGGGCTCAATAACAGTGAATCAACTGCCCTTAGAACCACCTAGGTCATTTTTCTCTGGTCTGCAACATTCACTCACCTGGGGCACGTTCACTGAGGCTCTCGCCTGTCGGGCTGGTTCCAGACACCTGGCACAGCAGTGACTGAGCCGTCAGGGCTCTCCAGTCTCATGTCGCCAACGGTCTAGTGGGAGAGACGCAGAAAATAATAGTATACATATATGGAAACTAAGGTGGTGGTGATACAGTGGAGAACAGTAAAGTCAGGTAGGACGCTGGAGCCAATTCCTAAAGGTGTTTAGGGAGCAAGCGATGTGCTGGGCAGAGTTCCAGGTTGTGAGAAGAGCAAGGGCAAAGGCCCTGTGATCAAGGAGGGCTGCGTGTGTCGTAATTATTAGTGTGGAATGTTAGCTTTTCCTCGAGAACACACTGTTGTGTTCATTTGGTCATCCTTGGTTTCACTTTTCCAGCTCATTTCCCGAGTCTGTGTTATCACTCTGTTGAACTCAGCCTATTCTCTTCAGTGGCTTCAGGTGGAAATGGGTGCCTTTGGGTCAGGTCGGCATGTGTTTACAGAGCGGACTCGCTGGGCCCAGCTGTGTGAGGCATCTGGAACCTGTGAACGAAACGTGATGGTCTCTGCCTTGACAAGCTCAGTTAAGGCCATGTGTTGAGGTGAGGGGTAAGTCGAGGCCCAGGATGCCCAGGGCAGGCCCTATCCAGGAACCGGCATGCTAGAGCCAGAGGGTCTGGACTCTGTGATCTGAGGCAGTGGCCTTAAGTCTCCATGCCTCATTTTCCTCATCTGCACAAAGGGGCAGTCATCCTGGCTTATACTCATCCCCTCTTCCTTGTGTGCCCTGAATGTGCATTTTATGGCTCGCCTGTGTTCATCTACCCTCTCCTGACTCCACTGCAACTACCCGGCAAAGTAGGCACCAGGAGTTTTTGAATAAATGAGCGTACGGAAGAATACTCACACCCTGTCCCCACCTCAGGCTCTGTCGGAGTGTGAGCTGGATGTGACATTGAGACCCCCATCTGGACAAGAAGCGCCAAGCATGTGCATGACCTTACTTTCCCCTGATGTGGTGGATGGGGGGTGGAGGGAGCCCTGGGGGAGAGGCTGGGTGGGTGGGGCAAGGCCCAGAAGGCCCTGAAGACCAAGGAGGCCCATGAGGTAGGAGAGGTTGTCACTGGGGGCGTCTGTGAGGGATTCTCCTTCCTGCGTAGACGTGGGCCGTGTTTGAGAAGGTGCCCCCTTGCTTCCGCCTTGAGTGCTAGCTCTGCAGGTGTGATGGCTGGAGTGGAGGCAGCCACCCTGCAACCGTCAAGGAGCGACAGCAATATCCTGCTAATGGTAGATAGAGAGGCGGGTGGCACTGAGTCACTGAGGACGTTGTGAGCCAGCAGACCTCCTCCGAACCTCCCGTCTCTCACACCATCATCAAACATTCACGGTGAGATGCCTTCGCAGTTTAGTCTCTCTTGGTAGGGTTTTCTGTCACTCGAGACAGACATCTCCCACTGATGCAGCCTTCTAGTGTCCGTTAAAATGTCTCTGTTCTTACCTAGTTCCCCAGCCGACTTGGATCTCTGGCCCTGTCCCTCCACTCAGCACCCACGAGAGCAGATCGCGACTGTGCTACTCTGTCTGTCTGGTTGGCCCATTCATGTTTGGTCTATGAACACCTCTGGGACAGGCCTCTGCCTTTTCCTCCCTGGGCAACCTGAGGCTGCACGCAGTGGGCCTTCAGGTCACGGCAGGGACCTCACCACACCCACCTTCCCCGAGTCAGAGCCTCTGACCATCAGGAATTCTTCTAATTCCCTTAGGCCTAAGCACCGCTTCTAGACCCAGAGGGCTTCTAGAGCCTCTTCCGTGTAAGGCGTGGGTCTTTTCTACACAGAATACCTAGCCGTGAGCTCTTGCCTCGTGTGTGCCTTCCAGCGCTAAGCTGCTGATTTCTTGCCAGATCGGCTTCTCCTGCAGCAGGCCCGGGAGGCCGCTGTGCAGACAAAGGAGTGCATGAGTGAGACGTGGAAAGTGCAGTGACCGGTACATCCCCATTCCAGACTGAGTGAGATTCTCAGCATGTTCTGGAAAAGCCCTGGGGTGTGCAGGTAGGACATAAGGTTCCCCAGGCTCCGAGCATCGAGATGTCCCCAGGCATGGTGGAGGAGTGAAGGCTCTTGGCCTCCCTTGTAGCAGCTCCCGATGCCGGCTGTAAATGGGGACTGTCCTGTGGTCACATGAGCAGGACTCTGCCAAGGAAAGCAAGGGAAAGAGGGACTCTGGTCCTCGGGGAGCTGGGAAGGTGTAGTAGTGCTCGGGAAACAAGGTCCCATGCCTGCCTTCCGTGCAGATTGCTTCCCTGAGTCTTCTATTGGCCACAGGATGGTTAAGAAGCCTCATGCCCCCACAGTGTGCCGGGCGTGGTGCCGCTGCCCTACCACATGGATGGGCTACACCAAGAGGGTTCCTAGGAGACATACAGCAGCATCTGGGTTTGCTATCCGGCTCCACACTTCCAGACTACAGCCCTGTCACCTCCCTTCTCTGAGCCTCCTTCGTGTCCCCTAAAGTGAGGTCATCAGTAGCTACCTTAACAGGGTCAATTCCATGAGGGTGAATTTGGGTAATGTGAGTGGCCCAGACTACATCCGGCCCCCAGCAGATATAGTTTGAATCCATTTGGATTTCCAGGGTATTTTGGAGGTTTGCAGCGTTATCTAAAAGTCTTGCTTGATGCTAGCCTAAATCCATACTGTCCCATTCCAGGATGCTCCATTTAGACAACTGCAAGGAAGAATTCAAAGTGAGATTTTTTTGGTTTTGGTTTTAATAGCCAGTGAGTGACAGAAAACTCAAAGCAACCTAAACAAGCTATCAAACGATGCCGGAGAGAATGGTTTGTGTGCCTAAGAAACATAAGAGCTGACTGTTTCAGGCAAGGGTGTACCTGGGTCCTTGAGGACATCCGCAGGAATCATCTTTCTGGACCTCTTGGCTTTGCTTCCTCTCCTCTGTGCTGGTGTCCTACTCAGCTGGGCTTTTTCATTAGGAAACCAAGATGGCCACCAACTGTCACGGCTGTCAGTGTCCCAACAGAAAAAGAACCTCTCATTCCCTAGGATTCCAGCCCTAAGGTCTGGGCCCACTGGGACCTGCTGTCACATGCGTAGTCCCAAGGCAAACACCGTGGCCAGGGAGGGCGGAATATGCCGATTGGCCAGATTGAGGTCAAGTGATCACCCTTCCTGAGGAAACCCCTGAACTGTTTAATCTGCTGTATTGGGAGGGAGATTGTGGGAAGTCCGGGAGCACAGAGGTGAGTGTCCAGTGGCTGCGTTCCTCTTTGCTTACTGTTCTGGGTCGTACCTGCTCTTCTCCTCTTCCTGCACCCCTGTGTCTTCCTGGCAGCACTTCTTCCCTTCCCCCCCCCCCCCCCGCTTCCTTCCATACCCTTTGACCCATACCCCAAAGGAACGAGACTTCCTGTTTGAATTCAGGATTCGGGGCCCATGCCCAGGTTCCACATTTGTGTTTTGGCGTCTCAGCATAACCATTTATTCAGTCAGCCAGTGTCCACGGAGTACCTACTGTGTGCCACTGTGAGTTTTCAGGGCCCAAGTATTCTGGGTTTCTAGGGGCAAAACCTGGGAGTGTTTCAAGGAAATGCGTTTTGTCCAATCAAGCATCTAGAGGCTAGCTTCCAGTCCCTAGGTGCCACTCAGTGTGTGACCCTGAGGAAATTCTTTCCCTTCTCTGCACTTGTGCTTTCTTTTTTTTCTTTTTTTTGCTGATTTGCTTTATTATTCAGAATATATGTATACACACACACAATTTATTTTTGAACCTCTTGGGAGTAGGTTGCATATATCGTAGCCCTTTAGCCCTTACTACTGAAGGGCATAGTTTCTATGCATATAACAAACTTTAGAAAACTTATTGTTATTTTGAAATTTTGAGGTTAAAGGAAGAGTCTGAAAGCAAAAGAAGAAGCAAGCCCTTATTATTATGTGTCTAACATTTTAAGTTTGTTTCCTTTCATTTGATCTCTCTAAATAGAACTGGTGCTTTCTTATCTGCAAAATGAGGCACTGGGAAAGCTGAGACCCTGGCGCCCTCTGGGCTCTGGCGCCCTGTGCTGGGTCTGAGAACCAGCCTCTGTGGCTGTGAGTCAGCCTGTGAGCAGCAGGGACAGTGACCACCCTGCTCCCTCTGGTGCCTTGGGCAGCACCCCGGTCGCTGTCCGTGGTGCTCAGAGCCAAGTCCAGGACCCGACAATTCTGTGTCTGAATGTTCCTCTTGGCGAATGAGAGCACCCAGGGCAGAGGGGCACCTGCGGCTTTCTGGGCCTGTGTGGCCCCCAAGGCTCCAAGTGCCTGTAAGGCTGCCTACTGCTGCTGCGACCGAAGTTCTCTTTGGAAGTGTTTGGGAATCCCAAGCCCTCCCACCACTGAAAGTCAAGCCTGGAACTCTGGAAAGGAAGCTTAGGGAGGGAGGCCACCTGGAGGAGAGGAGAGGACGCTCTCTCTAGACGCCCCTTTCCACTGTTGTTCTCTCATTGTAGCCCGAGGGATTTGTTAGAAATGAATACTTGATTCAGCAGATTCCATCGATCCCAGGAAAGACATCAGAATCTTGAGCCCGGTGTGGGACTGAGTTGCCATCACCCCACACTCAATGCCCTGTGGCGCCGTGCCTGCTCTGTTGGAGGTTTCTGCAGCACTGCCGATGTTGTCCCCGAGCGTGGCAGTGGGGCTGGTGAGCTGCCAACACAGATGTGAACATACTCTTTATGAACCTGTGAGTGATTTCCCAGTTTTCTTTCCCTTCTTCCCAACAATGGCAATATTTCAGAAAGACACTGCTCCGTCAGCCTCAGTCCAGAGGGGAGAGGAGATGAGGGAGAGCCACATGGCCATGTAGCCTGAGACATAAATAAACTTTATCATAGGCCACCGAGATTTGGGCAATGATGTGTTCCGCAGCATAGTCCATCCTGCCTAACGGATACACGTACCTTGTGAACATCTGGCTCATCGCCCTCTTGCTTTGCTAATACACCCCTGGCCTTTCAGCACTTAAACAAGTTGCTCCCTCCCGCTGAGAACATTTGTCTGTGACTCTGTCCTTGGAAAGTTCTTTACTCCGTTTTTGGAGAGTTGAGAGTTACTCACCAGTGAGGTCTTGGCCTAGTTGTGAAGGACTCAGGAAAGGATTGCTTGGTCTCTTTTCAGAATGCAGCTATGACCCTGCTCCCACAACGTTCTCCATCACAGGGAGACAGGTGTGCGAGCAGCAGCATTGGAACCCATTTTGATCATTCTAGCAGGAAATAAATCTAAAGAGGCCAACGAGAAACCAGGAGACTGCCTGGTAGAGGGGGAGTCAGAGATGTTTTGGAGGAGGATTTGGAGTTGTGCAGATTGGCGGGGAGGAGGGGGGAACATCCTGGGGGAGTGGGAGATGGGGGCATCTGGTGGAGGGATTGTAGAGCCAGAAGCGGTGCCCACATTTCCAGGGCTTGAAAGAGCGTGACCCCAGGACAAGTTGGAACCAGAAGTAAATAGGCGGCCTCTGTCTGTATCCCTGGGAACACAAGGGAGCATTCCTGTTTCAGTGCCTTTGCAAGCTCGTGGTGTTTGCTTCTTGGGAGACGACGGATAGTGATGAAGACCATTTCAGGTTCCAGGCCCTTTCACACAGTGGGTGTCCATGGCAGACTGACCTGAGGGTGTGGCGGGCCACGTGTGGGCTTGTGCTGGCAGCTTTGCTCCAGGACAAAGTAGCAGGAGACCTCTTTGTCTCCATTGTGCTCATTGGATAAGTGTGGATACCTTCAGTTTTGGCCTTAGTTTTCTAAGAACCCGCCCCGGCTCTTTCTCGTACAACAAGGCTTCCTGTGAACACAGCCGTTTCCCATTTGCATAAAGTGAACGAAACGAAAGAGAGGTGAAGCACTGAGGCGCCATGTCCCTGGGTATCATGTCTCTCAGTACGATATTGTTAGTAAAAGAAACTTCAGGTCCCAGGATGACACCAGATGCTCCGTGACTCAGGGCCGTGGTCACACAGCAGTCCCCTGCTCTGAGGAAATGAGGGGTTTGCCCACAGGACCAAGGTTTCAGGGCCCTGATGGAACATGGCAGAAAAGCTTCCCAGCCTCCCAGAAGGTGGGAAGATGGGCAGTGATGCCGGTAAAGCTGTTCCCCTTTGTGGCCCTTGATTTTCTTGTTGTTGGCATAGGGAGTGAGGTGCCGTTTCCCAACCACCAACTACCATGGCCGTGAGGCTTCGAGAGTAGGTGGACAGGTCTTAGAGAAGCCCGTTTATTCAGAGGAATTGTGGTTGTTTCTCATGGAATTCTTTTCATGCCAGTTGCACGGTGGACCCTGTTGTGCTCCCCACACTGGAGGGGACGGACACACTGGAGGGGACAGACACCCACAGACACTGTAGAACACAAGTTCTCCTTGAACATGCTGATGTGTGTGTCGTAGATGTCTTTAGGAAGGGACGTCAACCTCACTGGGTGGGGGGAGGGAGAGGGAGCAGAACAATCGAGGAGGAGTCTTGTGAGGCGCGGAAGAGGGGGTGTGCGGCGGGCAGGAGGGAGCACAGGAGCAAAGGCCCGCAGCCCCGGGCAGGCATAGTCGGTGGTGACGGGACGCCATCCTCCCGCCTGAGAGAGCTGGTTGGATCTGGCACCTCGGGGCCCCTTGTGGGACTCTCTGCTCTGGAGGGTGATGATGAGCTCCTGCCCGGGTTTCTGGCTGCCTGGAGCCTGCTTTCGCATTTTGTGTCTCCTACCAGATCTCATTGTGTCTCTGTCTCTCTCAAAGATAAAGAAATGTTCAAAAATATTTTTTCCGAAGTAAATGTCCGGTAGGTGAAGGGAGAGCCCTGGGAACCATACCCCAGCACCCTCGAGCCTAGAAGAGAGTGGAGTCCTTGTTCGGAAGTCTCCACGCTTGTTCTTAGGGACGCAGAGTCATGGCCTCTGATGATGTTTATGACAACTCCCTTCCGCAGCACTCGTGATGTGCCGGGCCCTGGTTTGAGCGTTCCATGGGGTCCTCACCACCCAGGAAGGAGGCACTGTTTCTACACTCATCTTCTACATGAGTAAGCTTCATTTCAGAGCCCTTAGGAGGCTTGCCCGGGGTCATGCAGCAGGTCAGTGATGGAATGAGCTGGGATTTGACCCCAGGAGGTCTGACACCAAACTCCGTGCTCTTCCCGGCGTCACAGCATGGTCCCATCGGACCCCAAGCGGGCTCCAACTCTGCCTCCTGGCAATTGGTCTCAGACCCTGGTGCCACGGGGCCCTGGTGCCACAGGGCCGTTCATGGAATGTAGAAGAGCTTTATCCCCGCGTCCCAGGTCCATGGTGGGTCTGGGCCTGCCCTGGCCTCCTCGGCCCTGGAAGCGGCCGTCCCCAGCTTCCATGGCCAGCCCAGGCCAGCTGTTGTTTCTCTTGTTTGCTTCAGGGGAGTCCCAGCTCCAGTTAGAGAATTCTGTCTTTTGTAGGCTCTAGAAATTCTGGGAAGGGCCCCAAATGGTGGGTACTCAGCTCAGGGATTTCAGACCGCAGGAGCCCCAGGGAGACAGTACTTTGTGAAGCCTCTTGTGCGTCAGGGAGCAGCTTTCTATGGGTGCCTCAAGACAGGAGTGTGCGGAGAGTGACACATGCCGTTCCGTGAGAATGATCTCTGGTCAGGTTGGGTCTTGTGGGTTGGAGGTAGGTGTGTCTGAAATGCAGTGAGATGCACAAAGCTGGGAGTGGGGTGGGGATAGGGGGCACCGTGTGGGTTGGTGAGGCGTTTGGGTTTCACCTGGAGTGTCATGGAAAGCAGCCGGGAGGCTCTGAGTAGGGCCAGGAAACCGTAGAGGAGGCCAGATGGCTAAGACACAGTCACTGGCAGACAGGCCACACCTTGGTTGTAAGTGTGGTGGCTGCAGCTCCAGTCAGTAGAGCAGAGCCCGGGGAACAGCAAACATGAGGGCCCGGTGCAGGTGCCGAGGCCAGTCAGGGCCCCTGCGTGCAAATCCTGCAACCTGTGCGTTCTGAACCCTGCATGCCTTGAATGGTGCGGTGCCTGTATCAGCTAGTTTCTGCTGCATAAGAACCACTCCAAAATGTGACAGTTTACTCCAACTGTTTACTTAGCTGAGCAGCTAGCTGGTCGGGCAGGTCTTCTGGGCTTCCTCAGACATGTGTGGTGAATGCAGGGGTCAGTGGATTTCGTGCTGGCTGTTGGCTGTGTCCCCCAGGGGTGGCGGTGAGTGGGCTGCATGTGTCTCGTTCTTCCAGGAGGCTCTCTAGGCTTCTGCACATGGTGGTGGCAGGGTCCAGAGAGGGTGGCACTCAAGGTCACAAGGTTCGTCGAGGCCTATGCCTGAAGTTGGCACAGCATCATTTCCAGCACATCCTGTCGGCCAGAGCAAGTCACGAAGCCAGCGCAGATTCAGAACGGGAGCTAGACACCACCTCCTGACGGGAGGAGCTGCCCCATCATAGTGCAAAGAGTGTGGATACAGGGAGGTGGAGAAATAGAGCTATTTTGGGTCAACCGCAGTGTCCCTGGTTCTCGAGGGAGGAGCAGGACAGGAGCCAGGGCCCCAGACTGGCCACCATGGCTGTGTCTGTCGCCCTGAAGAAACCAGACCCCTTCCAATCCAGGACGCGGCAGAGGAAGCTCAGACCATTAGTTCCTTTGCTGCCAGATGGCAGCAAAAGACTCAGCAGTCCCCATGGAGGCGTCTTTCTCTGGGATGCTGACCCCCAAGACTGCAGACATCATCGGGGACAATAGCACACCCTTGGCCTCACCTTTTCCAGGAAGCCCTCTGGCTCTCCAGGCTTCCTCTGGACTCTCCCTGGCTCGCCCCATGGCTCCTGTCCCAGAAAACAGTGTACTGTGTCCGTCACTGGTGCATGTGAGTGTGAGCCTCCTGAGTCAGAAAGGCCGGGTCTTGCGGACGGGGCCGTGTCTGCTCCCCCTGAATCCCTACAGCTGGGGGTGTGCCCTGAGGACGAGGCCGGGAGGGTGTGGGCACTGCAGACCTGCAGTCAGTGCTGGCTCCCAGTGGCGCCTGCAGGGAAGGGCAGGGTCACTGCCCCTGGCAGCAGGCTCTAGATGAGCTCTGCCTGGTGCAGGGGTGGGGTGGCTGGGATCGGGGGCTGCACGCAGGGCAGCGGCAGGAGCACAGTGGAGCAAGGGCAGGGACCACAGTCGTCCCGCAGACAGTCAGAAATGGGTCTCTAGCTCTGGGCCCCAGCACCAAGGCAGGAAGGCGGCCCGCAGGGGAGCATGCGGAGCAGTCCCTCCGAGCGTTCGCGGCCAGCACTGGGCAGACGGAAGGCAGGCAGGGCCTGGCCACCCCCAAGGGAAAGGGAGATATCGTCAACCTTTGACTATAGTTAGCTTCTAGTTACTGGAGTTTCCCTTGCCTGAGATCCAAGGTAGCCCGAAGAAACAGTACTAGCATTAAAAAAGAAAAACAAGCCAACTAGGACGCAGCAACCGCAAGTGCACTGTGGTGTCTGTGCCATCACAGCACAGTAGAAACATCCTCGTCACCTTCTCATGCACACCAGAGATGAGGGAGGGAAGGGTGAGGTGGGGAAAGTGGTCTTCGCCAGGTCTGCAGGGCATGCCTCTCTGGGGCTCCCAGTGTGTTTTGCCAGCCAGGCCTGCTGGTGCGCCAGCTCGACCTGCCAGCCTGGCATTAGCTGCGGATGCACACATCCTAGGGTCCTGGAGAGGAGATCCGGGTGTGAAGGGAGTCTCTGGGCCGGGCAGTCTCCCTTGGAGAGAGAGCTTGAAGCTTTTCCGGTTTGTATTTGTCTGTTGTATGTAGAAACCGAAGCATCCCAGAGTCGTAAATTACCTGGAACTAGTTTGCTAACCCTTGTGACTCGCTGCGGCACCTTTTCAAGAGCGACTTCCCTTCCGTCGCATAGCGTTCCGATTCTAATTTCATAGGCGTTTCACTGTGTCTGTCTCTCTGGCTCTCTGAGCTGCACCCTGAGCCATGTCTTGAGGATGGGCTTTCGGTCGTTTGCTAATTCTCCTCCCCCCACAGCCGTGTCCAGTCTGTGGTGTGGCCCATCCGTTTCGGACCGAGGCTTGGAATAGGTCCAGAGATGCTCAGCCTGATGACGGACTTACATCTTTATGCACCGTGTGTCCAGAAGCATAGGTGAATAATTGGGTTTTTATTTTTTTATATGTATTTATTTATTTTTCACAGTTTATTGTCAAGTTGGTTTCCACATAACCCCCAGTGCTCCTCCCCACAAGTGCCCTCCCCCATGCCCATCACCCCCCTTCCCCTCTCCCCCACACCCCGTCCGCCCTCAGTGTGTTCTCAGCATTCAAGAGTCTCTCATGGTTTGCCTCCCTCCCTCTCCCCGACTAGGTTTTTAAATATATCAGTGTCTTCACGTAGAGAACAAAAAGGAGAGCTCCAAGCCAAAGTCCTGACAGTACTAGCTTGTATCATTGTCCGTGTCCTTACTTTTGCCGGAGACGACGTCTTCAGAAGGCTTTGAGTGACGGTCCAGGGCCCTTTCGTTTGAGCCCGAAGCACCCCGTTCACTGCAGGGCCGCTTCGTGGTCAGGGCAAGGCTTTCAGCTTTGGTTTCTCCGGGAATGTCTTCATCCCTTCCTCATTTGTGAAGGACCGTTTCCCAAATGCAGAATTCTTGGTGGACAGCTTCTTCCCTTCAAGGCTTTGAGCCCGTCAACCCTTGCCTTCTGGCCTCCAAGGTTTCTGGGGAGACATCTGCTCACGACCGTATCGGTGAAAAGATGATGAAAGCAATTTTCCTTTGAGCTGTATAGCTGTTGATAATGAGTCCTATCATGTGTTACACAACACAGCATTTCCCTATATGTTGTAGCCCCATTTTGAGACCAGGAATGGAGTAGTTTTAGACATTACGAGGGCTCTAAAAGCTGAAAATGATCGTTTTCTTAACTCAAAGTGAAAAGGCACTGACCCATCTTATAGGTTTCCATTTCTAACAAAGGAAATATCAGTCTTGAAAAGCCCACACCAAGAAACAAAAAGCCCACTGCGAAACTTTTTTGTTTCTTTTAATGTTTTTTGAGTAAAGGGGTCTTGGGCACAAAAGGGAGGAAACACTGTGGTCGCAGACATCCCGGCCATGATTGCATGATGGGCCCATTTCCTGCTCTGACCTCATAAAGCACCATTGTGAGGTAGCCGCAGGCCCTGCCTTTATAAGCCCCTGGCTCGGCCCGCTGTTCGGTCTCTATAGCCCAGGAAGCCTTGGTGACCTGTCGGCTGACCCTAGCTAGTTTGGTTTCTGCTTCGCTTTGTGTAGTTTGGTCCATATATTCTTTTCAGTTCTCTCTTTTCTCTACTCATTTTTCCTCCAGTTTCTTTTCTCTTTCTTTTTTTCTTTGCCCTTTCTTTAAATCTTGGGTTTTTAATCTGTTTCTTTTTCTCCCTTCGTTTTCTTTGTTTTTCTTTCATTTGTTTCTTTCTTTCGTATTAGCTTTTTTTGCCCTTTCTACCTTTCCTTTTTCTTCATCTCTTTTCTTCATTTTCTCCCTCGTTCTCTTTGTTTTTTTCATTTGTTTCTTTCTTTAGTATTAGTATTGTAGTATAGTTAGTATTGTTCATCTGGTTGGTATAGTTAGTGAGCGTAGTATTGTTAGTATTGTTCATCTTGTTGGTATAGTTAGTGAGCGTAGTATTGTTAGTATTGTTCATCTGGTTGGTATAGTTAGTGAGCGTAGTATTGTTAGTGTAGCCTAGTAAGCGTAGTTAGCCTTGTTGATATTAGTCCGTTAGCGTAGTTAGTGTAGATTATAGGTTAGTTAGGATCCGTGTAGTTAGGTCTGGTAGTTTGAGTGTAGTTAAGGAGGTCACCATGTTTCGTGGGCTTTCACCCATGGTCCACGACGTCCGCCCCAAGACCTTAGGTGGGGGCGGCATGTCGAAAATGTTACCCAAACTGGATGTGACATTCATCCATAAAAGTCTGAAGGACTCCACTGGTCTCCAGGGACTTCTGCGTGAAGCTCAGAAAATGAGGACATCGAATTCACCCATTGTGAAGTCACTTCAGGTGGTGAACACAAGCAAAATGTTAGTTCTGATATCAGAGCATGTCATCGGAGACCAGCTGGGGGACGAGTGCATCCACCGTGGCCGCGTGGCTGATAAGCTCTGCCAACTTCTAGGTATGATGGAATACGGCCACCAAGAAGGTCTTTTCCCCAAGGGCCTAGACCTAGAGCAGCTGCTCTTTAATCAAGACCTAAAGATAGCAAGTACGGGCATTGGCCTGAGCATCCAGTTTGCGGGCTACAAAGTCCACACATTTGAGGAGATCCCCACTTCTGCCCCTCGACTCTTGGTCCACCAAGAATCCTCCCGGCCTTCCACAGATGTGTGGAGCCTGGGGGTGGTTTTCTATTGCTTAGCGACGGGGATGGAGCCAGTTGAGGCTGGGGAGGTCGGCTGGGATGTCCATGGGGACTCGCGACAAGAGGGTGTCCTGATGCTGATGGCACTGAGAGATCAAAAGGTTTGGAGCAGATTAAGATCCATCCAGCGGGTATCGGGCAAAGGGGGACATGCAGGAAAGGACGAAGGACTGAGTCCTTGGACTCACGGAAACGAAGACCCCCTGATACCTCTAGCGGTGCCAGAATGGCCAGGCTGTCGCCCACCCAGCCCTGGGACCACAGTGAGCACACCCAGCACAGCCGACTCCTGGAGCCCCACGTCAGCCTCCCCCTCCTCCTCCAGCACATACTCCCTGGGGTCCTTGGAGAGAACCTCTGAAGACCCCAGCATCCACAACACCATCAACATCAGTTATTGTGAAGACATAGAGAACGAGGAGGAACGGACCCCAGGGAGAACCAGCATTCACCCCCAGACCCGAGTACCAAGTTTCTTTTCCTGTGTTAGGAAGTACATGGGAAGGTACATGTTTCGAAAAAATAAAGTTCACCCACAGTAGGAGAGCCATGGTCCGTGCCTTTATTTCTTCTGTTTTTTAAGTTTCAGGAAACTTAACTGTTTTGAAAGGGAGGACAGGGTGAGTGGGGGAGGGGCCGGAAGAGAAGCCAAACAGGCTCCCGGCTCTCAGCTGAAATCCGATAGGAGGCTCCGACGTCCAAAACTGTTGAGATCCCATCCTGAGCCCAAACTGAGAGTGGGATGCGTAAGCAACTGAGGCCCACCCAGGTTCCCCGTCCCTGCCTTTGATGCGGAGGGAACGATGCAGAGCTCCAGGAAGTCTATGGACAGGCACAGGAGAGTGGCCAGGGTGATGGGTGGGACCAGATCCAGGACACCTAACCACACTGCAGGAACGACGGCGGGAGAGCCACCTGCTGGATTTGGAGTTGTAGGAAACCCAGGGTGGAGGTGGTGACCTTTTGGGGTGATGGGGTTCGTGGTTTCCAGAGTCAATGGCCAAGGAAGACTTTGTGAAGAAATCTTGGGTGCAAACGAGTGATTTTATGAAAGCACGGGGATGGGATGCACGGGGATGGGACCCACGGGCAGGGCGAGCCGCATTGGGGTCGTGTCGGGTCGCTCATTATGTAGTCTCTGGTTGGGAGGGCGTTAGGGATAGAGTAAGTCTCCATGGAATTCTGGAAGCAAGGTTCCAGGGCCTTGAGGGGCTAGACATTGGTGGGGGTTTCTTCTCGTTTCATGAAACCTCAGTCACGAGACCCCTCACGTGGATCTCGGCGAGCACAAGCGTGGCGTGTGATTGCCAGCCTGTACGATGGGGGCTTTGAGATGAAGTAGACTTGCAGGGTCCTCGAGGTTAGCATAATGTGAAGAAGCTAAGGTTCTCTTTTGCCCCCACCAAGATGTCCTCCTCGAGGCAGCTGAGCTCGTAGAGGGAGGTCCCTCTGCCTGTTTCAAGGACTTGTCATTGGGCAGCAGGCAGTCAGGGAATTTAAGTTTTCCCTGGCCTCAGTTTCCCACACGACCACGGCAAGCACTTCGACACCTGCCCTTTGTTCCGGGGTCTCCACGAGCGTCCGAGGACGATCACAACATATCCCACCTGGGAGGGCCGGCGCCAGCCTGTATCTCGCCCTCAGCCTGCTTCATGCTCCCTCACCAGATCCCCCCTGAAGGCTTTTGACCTTGAAATCGTTAGGGTTGCTGCAGGCGGATGGGCTCGTGTTCCGTACCTTCTTCCTGCTGAGGAGGGGCGTAGAGTTGTCCCTACCTGTCTTGGTCCATGTGGGCCAGTCGGGGAACATAGAGGGGAGTGAGAAAAGGCAGAGGCCGTGGCATCCAAGGTGGGCAACCCATATGAACCTCCTTGAGGAGAAAGGATCGTGTGATGACTTGGTGGCAGTGACGAGTCTTGGTAGCAGGCAGGGAGACGTGGGAAAAAACAGCCAACCGGAATGCCAATAACTGGAGCCCAAATGGAAGTGCTTGGGTAGCTGACAAACCTCCTGCAGTCCAGGAGTTGAACCAGTCATTGAAGGAAAGAGGGGGATTGTTTGAAGCGTCCGTTGGAGTCCTCATGTCAGTCCGAAATGCAGAAACGTTTCTGCGGGCATCCGGAACGTACACCCATCTTTTGCGTTGGAAGGGGTATCCGTTCCACCTCGTGCGGCGGTTGGCCCATCACGTGCCATTATACTTTGCAGAACTGTTTGATGCATTGGAGTTATTGGGGTATTTCACACTAGAGTGGTATGATATGTAGAGATTCCTTTGGGGCCTTCACTGGGTAACGGGTGGTGGATTGCCATCCTACAGACTCTCTGGTTGAGGAAGCAATCAGCTCATGAATCAGAGGTTCTTTTCTAGAACGAAAGGAAACAGGTAATGAGTTAGAGCAAATTACCAAGCTCGTGTCCACCAGCGCCGCCAGGGAGATGTTAGATGTCAGGCCGGAAGCATCCTCAGATGAGAGTGGGAATAGGCAGCAGGAATCCGATGGGGCTTTCTGGCCTGTGCCCCCAATATCTGCGGTGGTCCTTTGACTGGCCCGTCATAAGAAAGAATTGTTAGTAGAACTTGGGAAAAGAGACCGAAAAATTGAGTTGTGACCATCCTCTAAGAGACGTTTGAGGTCTTCCACAGGCTCACAGGAAGAAGGCGGCACATGAGTTTGCTCATTGATATCCTGCAAAGGGGGGTACAAGTTTTATTTCGATACAGGAGCCGGTGAAAAATGCCCCCGCAGAAGTGGGCGAATTCCTCTGCCTTTGGTCCCCGATAGATGCTCAGGTTCCTGCACCGGGAGGAAGAGACCTTCTTGACTCTCGTGGGGAGGCTGCTGGGAACTGTGGAAGGAAGGTCTCAGGCCCACATTCCCAAGGGTCTTTATGGCTCCACGAGTCATAAGTCAACCTCCGTTCCTTAGAGCTACATGGTCTAAGCTCCTGTGAGATCTAGACCTGAGCCCCAACCCAGAGTGGGACGCTTGAGTGGCTGAGGCCCACCGAGGTTCCCCGTCCCTGCCTTTGAAGTGGAGGGAAAGATGCAGACCTTGAGGAAGCCCAGGGACAGGTACAGGAGAGTGGCCATCAGCTGGACCAACACGGGCTGGTGTGTGACACGGGCTGGGCGCCCTGTGTGCATAAGGAGGCCCAGGAAGATCGGGGCCCGTGGATCATGGACTGTGCACACCCCCACAGTTGTCTGCAGTGGATTCCAATCGAGAGGGTTTACCATGCCACGGCCTACAAGAGGAGAGGCCGCCCTAGCTGCAGGTCTGTCCTGTCCCCAGCTGGGTGAAGCTTTAGAGACTGGACTGATTTTCCTGAGGCATCTCGCTCCTCTCTTGCTCTTGTGATTTTCGTATGTGGAGGAATTTCGTATGTGTCACGCTCAATCTGGAGTAAAGCAGATGCTCCAGAAAGATGTATCCCAGATCCTCTGTCTGCATCCTCCCCGCACAGAACCGGGGCCGTGCCCGTCCCAGGTGGAGGAGCGGGGGGTGATGCAGTAGCAGGGAACTCACCGGAACAACGAAGCGAAAGGATGACGTAAGGGACTAGTCTCAGGGCGACTGCAGGGCAGAGACAGAGATCATGGGGGCGCCTGGGGGGCTCCGTCGCTGAGTGGCTGACTTCGGCTCAGGTCACGATCTTGCAGTGCATGGGTCTGAGTCCCCTGTCGGGCCCTGCGCCGCGAGCTCGGAGCCTGGAGCCAGCTTTGGCATTCTGTGTCTCCATCTCTCTCTGCCCCTACCGGACCTCATTCTGTCTCTGTCTCTCTCAAAAGTAGACAGATGTTCCAAAATGGTTTTTCAGAAGTAAATGCCCAGTAAGTGAAGGGAGAGCCCTGGGAACCGCACCCCAGCACCCTCGAGCCAGGAACAGAGTAGAGTCCCTGCAGAGAAGTCTCCACCCCTGCTCTGAGAGACGCAGAGTCATGGCCTCTGACGATGTTTATGACAACTCACTTCCACAGCACTTGTGATGTGCCTGGCCCTGGTCTGAGCGTTCCATGGGGTCCTCGCCACCCAGGAAGGAGGCACTGTTTGAACACTCATCTTCTACATGAGGAAGCTGCAGCTCAGAACTGTTATGAGGCTTGCCCGGGGTCACGCAGCAGGTCAGTGATGGAATGAGCTGGAATTTGATCACAGGCGGTCTGATGCCAGACTCCATGCTCTTCTGACGTCACAGCATGGTCCCGTCGGACGCCGAGCGGGCTCCAGCACTGCTTCCTGGCAATTGGTCTCAGACCCTGGTGCCAAGGGGCCCTTCACGGAGTGTAGAAGATCTTTGTCCCCGAGCCCCGGCCCATGGTGGGTCTGGGCCTGCCCTGGCCTCCTCGGGCCTGGAAGAGGCCCTCCCCAGCTTCCAAGGCCAGCCCAGGCCAGCTGTTGTTTCTCTTGTTTCCTTCAGGGGAGTCCCAGCTCCAGTTAGAGAATTCTGTCTTTTGTAGACTCTAGAAATTCTGGGAAGGGCCCTAAATGGTGGGTCCTCAGTTCAGGGATTTCAGACCGCAGGAGCCCCAGGGAGACTATACTTTGTGAAGCCTCTGGTGCCTCGGGGAGCAGCTTTCTACGGGTGCCTCAAGACATGAGTGTGCGGAGAGTGACACGCGGCGTTGGCTGAGAATGATTTATGGTCAGGTTGGGTCTTGTGGGTTGGGGGCCGGTGTGTCTGGAGTGTAGTGAGATGCCCAAAGCTCGCAGCGGGGTGGGAAGAGGGAGCACTGTGTGGGTTGGTGAGGCATTTGGGTTTCACCTGGAGTGTCATGGAAAGCAGCTGGAAGGCTCTGAGTAGGGCCAGGAAACCGTAGAGGAGGCCAGATGGCTAAGACACAGTCACTGCCAGACAGGTCACACCTTAGTGGTAAGTGCGGTGGCTGCAGCTCCTGTCAGTAGAGCAGAGCCCAGGTAACAGGAAACATGAGGGCCCGGTGCAGGTGCCGAGGCCAGCCAGGACCCCTGCCCTTAAATCCTTCAGCCTGTGTGTTCTGAACCCTGCATGCCCAGAATGGTGGGGTGCCTGTATCAGCTAGTTTCTGCTGCATAAGAACCACTCCAAAATGTGGCAGTTTACACCAACTGTTTACTTAGCTGAGCAGTTAGCTGGTCGGGCAGGTCTGGGCTCCCTCAGACATGTGTGGTCAATGCACGGGTCAGTGGATTTCGGGATGGGTGTTAGCTGCAGCGGCCAGGGGTGCTGGTGAGTGGGCTGCATGTCTCTCGTTCTACCACGAGGCTCTCTGGGCTTCTGCACATGGTGGTGGCAGAGAGGGTGGGTACTCAAGGTCACAAGATTGTTCGAGGCCTATGCCCGATATTGGCCCAGCATCATTTCCACCACGTCCTGTCGGCCAGAGCAAGTCATGGATCCAGCACAGATTCAGAGCGGGAGCAGGGGAGTTGGGGAGCCAGTCCCCACCTCCTGATGGGAGGAGCTACCCCATCCTATTGCAAAGAGTATGGAGACACGGAGGTGAAGAAATAGAGCTGTTTACGGGTCAACCACAGTGTCCCTGGTTCTCGAGGGAGGAGTAAGAGAGGAGCCAGGGCCCCAGACTGGTCACCATGGCTGTGTCTGTCGCCCTGAAGAAACCAGACCCCTTATTGTCCAGAGGGAGCTCAGACCGTTTGTTCCTATGCCGTCAAATGGCAGCAAGAGACTCAGCAGTCCCCATGGAGGCGTCTTTCTCTGGGATGCAGACCCCCAAGGCTGCAGACGTCATCGGGGACAATAGCACACCCTTGGCCTCACCTTTTCCAGGAAGCCCTCTGTCTCTCCAGGCTTCCTCTGGACTCTCCCTGGCTCGCCCCATGGCTCCTGTCCCAGAAAACAGTGTACCGTGTCCGTCACTGGTGCATGTGAGTGTCAGCCTCCTGAGTCAGAAAGGCCGCGGATTGGGGACGGGGCCGTGTCTACTCCCCCTGAATCCCTACAGCTGGGGGTGTGCCCTGGGGACGAGGCCGGGAGGGTGTGGGCACTGCGGACCTGCAGTCAGTGCTGGCTCCCAGCGGCGCCTGCAGGGAAGGGCAGGGTCACTGCCCCTGGCAGCAGGCTCCAGAGGAGCTCCGCCTGGCGCAGGGGTGGGGTGGCTGGGAACGGGGGCTGCACGCAGGGCAGCAGCAGGGGTGCAGTGGAGCAAGGGCAGGGATCACAGTCGTCCTGCAGACAGTCAGAAATGGGTCTCCAGCTCTGGGCGCCAGCCCCAAGGCTGGAAGGCAGCTCGCAGGGTAGCATGCGGAGAAGTCGCTCCGAGCGATCAAGGCCAGAGCTGGGCAGATGGAAAGGCAGGCAGGGCCTGGCACCCCCAAGGGAAAGGGAGACATCGGCACCTTTGACTATAGTTAGCTTCTAGTTACTGGAGTTTCCCTTGCCTGAGATCCAAGGTAGCCCAAATCAATAGGATTAGGATGAAAAAAGAAATACAAGGAAACTAGGACACAGCAACCGCAAGCGCACTGTGGTGTCTGTGCCATCACAGCGCAGGAGAAACATCTTTGTCACCGTGTCATGCACACCGAAGACAAGGGAGGGAAGGGTCGAGGCGGGGAACGCGGTCTTCGCCAGGTGTGCAGGGTGCGCCTCGCTGGGGCCCCCAGTGGGTTACGCCTGCCAGACCTGCTGGTGCGCCAGCTCGACCTGCCAGCCTGGCATTAGCTGGGGATGCGCACGTCCTAGTGTCCTGGAGAGGAGATCCGGGTGTGAATGGAGTCTTTGGGCCGGGCAGTCTCCCTTGATGCTTTTGCGGTTTGTACTTGTCTGTTGTATGTAGAACCCCAAGCATCCCAGTGTCGTAAATTACCTGGAACTAGTTTGCTAACCCTTGTGACTCGCTGCGGCGCCTTTTCAAGAGCGGCCAGTTATGTAACTGTCTGAGTGAAGCATGACCCAGTCCCCTCAGTGAGGCTGTGTCCCATCTGGCATGGAGGCCAGCCACCCAGGACCACAGGGCCAACGCAGGGAGATGCCGCGGGTCTGTGGCAATACACTCCCAGCAAGGAGAAGGGTTTGCGGATGAATGAAGTTGGATTCTCACTCCGAGAGCGTAGTCATGAGATCAATGCCACGTGGAAGAGACAGAGAGCCCCATGTAGTTCAGCGTCTCCTGTTGTATCCCTGCTTGAGGACCAGCCCCTGGTTGCACCATTCCAGGGACAGGAGCTCATCACTGCCTGAGACCGTTCACGCTGACAGGAAGTTAGCTTCCCGCGAATTCCTGCTCTGTCGTCTGGTACACACGTCTGAGTCCGTGTTTGCAACAGCCTGGACCGAGCAGGAGGCAGGGGCAGGGCTGCTGCCAGCTGGCACGGCCCTCTCAGCCTGTGCTCCCTTGCCACAGCCCTCTGGTCAGAACAGGGGCTCCAGGGCCCGGCTGCATAGGCATGCAGAGTGGTATCCCAGCTGGGCAAGTTCATTGGCCACGCCAGTGCTGGTTGACATCAAGAGAAGCGGGTCTCCTTGTCTTATCTCTAAACAGAGCTCCAACCCCCACCCCGTTTTTTATATTCTGAAAGGAGAGGAGTGAGGCGCCCATCCTGGGGTCCTGGGGAGGAGATCTGGGTGTGAAGGGAGTCTCTGCTTGTAACCTGGGATCAAGTTCCAGGATCCCCTGGGGTTCCTTGAAATTTTCTGGAGAAACGAAACCCGTTTGATGTTCAAAACAAGGCTTTCCCCAGAATGGCCCAACTGAAAGTCCCCCAAAATGGACAAAATACAGGAATAGGTTTTGAAGACAGTGAATGAACATCAGGCAGCAAAGGACAGTGATCCTGAGAGGAGGGAAGTGATCTCTGTGGTGTTCTGAGCATCTGCCTTGGGACGAGGTCAGGACCCAACATGGTGGGTGATGTGTGTATGTGTAGTAAGGGAGGGAGGACAGAGCCCCGAGACCCCCCTGAGTTAAAGGGACGGAACTGAGTGTCTGGGAAGCAGAAAGCAGGTGGAGCTCACCGGAATATCAGAGGACTGCACCGCATGGAGGGAGGACTCAGGACGTCTGCAGAGGTCCCCCCTTGGGTGTTGAACGGAGCATTGGCTAGGACGTGTGTGAGAGGAAACTACCAGAGCCTGAGCAATTAACTGTCCAAGAGACGTCAGAGGTAGCACAGTGCCTTTCCTTACCAGCCAGACCGGAAAACCTCACGATGCCTGGGACCTCGGCTGAAGCATTCTGAACAGACTTGTCCCAGTAGCAGGAAAGGATGAGCTCTAAACCTAATTGTTCCTTGTTTGTTCTTCATTATACAGATTCTGTGTCTCTACATGGTCTGCTTTTAGGATTACTCTAGTTCTGTCCCAAATGGTACTAGAATGTTGATTGGATGGGATTCCTTTGTATTTACATCACTTTGGGTAAAATGGCCAATTCTATAAATGGACATTTCCAACCCAGAGGCTGTGTCAACTGTCGTCGCCTGCCCAAACTTGGTGACAGTGACTTTTCCTGCTGTGACCTAGTTTACTATTCCTGAGACTTTAAATCACTGTACAACCATGATTGATTTAAAGATCACAGAGGGCTCGATCTGGCAGTTTTCTGTGTGGGTCCTGTAAGTTAGTATGTTTTGAGTCTGCATTCATGTTGTGACATGTTTTAGTTCTTAAGTCATGACTTTAATTGTGGTTCAATGTAGAAAACATACTAGCGACTATTTATAAGACTTTAAGTCTCCAGTGTATGCCACTAAGTATATTCCCGTTGTCCACACACCGCCACCTTCCACCTTGAGAATGTTTAAATGGTGACCTAGTGACAGTCTATGTCTATTAACTGCCCATTTCCCTTTCCCCTCTGACTGGCATCTATATTTTGTTATTGATAGGTGCATTTGATTATTAGGGATACCTCAGACAAGTAGAATCTTACAGTATTCTTTTCTGTGATTGGATCATTACCTTGTCTTAGTGAATTGAAGGTTCATCCACATTGAGCTATGAATCAGTACTATGGTCCTTTGCGTGGCAAGGTAGTATTCCTTGGTGTATACATCACCTATTCACCCTTCAATGGACCTCCGGTCGGTTTAGCCTTTTGACTGTTGTGCGTAATTCTTCTATGAATTTGGGAGAAGAAATACAGAGTGAGACCCTGCTTTCAAATATTTGGGGTACATACCTGAGGCATGTTAATTCGTTTTATTTTTAAGGTCTTGAAGAACCATCATTCAGTTCTCCCCAGCAGCTGTACAATTTGACTTCATTTCTTAACCGACGGAGCCACCCAGGCATTGCATGTGTCTGTAGCTCATTTTATTTTATTTCATTTTTTTTTTAATTTACAGTGCAGAAAGGTGATTTTATTTATATTAAAGCAAGGGGACAGGACATCTGGACAAGAAGAACTGCCCCTGTAACATGAGGAGACCCTGGTTTTATACTATGGATTTCGGGGCTGTAATGCCAGAGGATGTTTCCAGGGAGAGTTTCATATGCTAAGGAAGACTCACAGGATAGTGGAGGCCTAGCTGTGGTGAAGCTAAGGTTGATTTTCCCCCTAGCGAATTATTAGCATTCAGACAATAGGGAGCTCCTGGAGAAACTTTTCTTCTCTGCCCACCTCAAGGATTTGCCAATGGGCTGCAGATGATAAGGAAATTTAACCTCATCTGCCATTTCATTCTGCCTTCGTTTCCCATGTCTTTCCCCCCTGAAGCATTTGAACCTTCAAATCTTTGAGGTTGCTGAGGGTGAAAGGTCTCCTCTTCCATAACTTCCTGCTCAGTGGGGGAATATAGAGATGTCCCTACCTCTGGGCCAACATCGGTCAATTGGCGAAGGTATTAATATACAGGAGTTAACCACAGGCAGAGGCAGCCAACCCAAGGTAGACAACGTACATAAAGCTCCTTGAGTGGAAAGGATCATCTGTCTTCTAGAAGTTATGGCTGTGAAGTAGTCTTGACATCAGGTAGGAAGACACCAGAGAAGACAACGAAATAAGCTGAATAGTATAAGAAGGAATATATGCAGAGAGAGACCTGAGGTCTTTCACTGGTTCTTAGAAATAAGAAAGTGTGTCAGCTTGCATACTCAATCCCTGTGAGGAGGTACAGGTTTAATTCTTGATATGTGAGTCCATCAAGAATGGCCTTCTAATTCCTTTTCGGCCTTTTGGCTAAGAACAAGTGAAGAATGGCCTTCTAATTCTATTCTAGTGGAAGTACAGAATACAACGTAGCAAGGGGCACTTCCATTTTGGTGTTAATCCGATGTATTAGACTTCCAGTCTTTCAATACATCATGTCTCCTGGGTTTATATGGGATGGGTTTCTAGTAACTGTCAGATCAGGTTCCGGAAACAAAGGAAGATTTGGCAAGCTGCTCTGCTTGGGGATATTCCTTAACGTCCCATTCCTGGGGTAGACCAACAACAGTTAGCTCCAATTAGAGCCGTTACCGGGGAAATCCATGAGGGAGAAGCCCCCGCCTGTATGAGGAGTAGGAAGAGAGAAAGAGAGAGAGAGTTAGCATCCCGCTCGTTTGGTGTGGCCTGTGTTTCCTCCAGTGACCTGGATTTACTTGGAAGACCTATGTAGACATCCAGGTGTCAGGAGGGAGGTTCGTAGCCAAATACATTTGGGTGAACAGTCTGTAAGAGGCCTTTTGGTCTGGGGTGTCAGGAGGGAGGTTCGTAGCCAAATACATTTGGGTGAACAGTCTGTAAGAGGCCTTTTGGTCTGGGTCTTCATTTCGAGTTGTCAAGGCCTGGACTTAGGGTCCCTCCATCCAGTTGCCCTGTTTCCTGCAGAGGAGAACTAACT